>APFE031048551.1:96624-114076 GCA_000404065.3 Pinus taeda | reverse complement strand
TTGAGCCTGTAGAAGTGGTTCAGGTGATATTGCTCTTTTTTCATACTATTCTATTTGTCTAATAAAGAAACACGTCTTGTTGCCGAAACACTTCTTTCTTTATGTTAATGATGTTCACATTTGAATTTCATGCATTAATAGATGTTAGAAGTTTGTAACTAACTCCTCTCTTACATAACATAAAGATCATTTTTTATGTAAATCTTTGTCCATATACTGTTGCAATCCTTGGAATTGTTGTTTTTGCAGGACAAAGGAGCGGAAGGGACGTGAAGAAGGGTTTGCACCCTTGAGTAACTACCCAAACGTAGGACCTCAGGTATGTCCTTCTCACCCTAGAAGTAGTTTTTTATAGCATAAACGGCTGTGTGTGTGTCTGTTTCTTGACTTAGACAACTTTCAGTCTACTAGGGTTCCACCCAAGAGCCTTAGGGGATAATATCCCGCAACAATGGCTTACCAGCTTAGGGAGAGAGCTCCTCCAAACTTAGAAGACATGCATAGCATAGCTGTAAGTGTTGAAGCCAATCTGATTTCTAAAAGAAATTGGGCTAGATCTGAGAGAAGAACAACCTTTAAGGAAGAACCTTCTACATTTGAACAAAAATTAGATGCAATCATTAAAGGTATGGACAGACTGGGAGATAGAATGGAAACTATTGAGAGGAAATCTTCATGGGAGTGCCAACCAAGCAACACTACTAGAAATCCAAACTTTAGAAAAACCAAAATCCAAATCTAGGAAAAGTTAGTCCAGACCAAAACATACGGCCCCCATTCCAAGAAAACTATGCATAAGCTTCAACATCTAGTGAACCAACAGAGGATACCCAAATTTTCTTGATGGGTCTCAATGGTGAACAACAAATCTTCCTAACTCGAGAAGACCAAGAAGCTCACACTCTTGGTCAGTTTCAAATTCAATCAGGAGATTCTTTTGATTTCAAATAAGGATATGATGCAGCTGTCTATGAAGTGCATAAGCAATACAATCTTAGGAGTAGAAGAATAGACATCGCTGATGATCCCATGTAGAAACCAATCAAGCAGCCCAACAAAACCAAACCCAAGTATCATCATATACAAACTATTCCTAAATCAACTTCCAATCCAAATAGTCCAAGAGTTGAAGATATTTCAGGCCTAGAAAAATCAAACCAGCACCCTCCAACTATTTTTCCTCTTGAGGAAATCATAGAGGAACCCATAGTAAACGGTGTCAAAGTGACTTCAGCTCATAATAATATTCCAGTGAAAGAATCAGTTACAGAAAACTCAGCTGAAAAGGATAACTTTACTACCCGAAATATCAAAATACAAACGTAAAAACCTTTTAATTTGGAGACTGAAATAAGTAAGTTAAAAATAGTCATCCCACTGTTTGAATTGGCTAGACATGAGGTTTTTAGAGAAAAAATCAGCAGATCATTACAGATTTCAGAAAATAAGGATTTAGTGAATGTCCTTGATGATCAACCATAACTCATATTTGGCCTTGAAGCAAATGGAAAATCGCTAGATGGAGGAGTTCCTCCTTTCTATGTCAGCTTAAATATACATGATAAGATACTTCACAATGCAATGTTTGATTCTGGGGCTTTTCATAACTTGATGCCCAAATCTGTGATGGAAAATTTAGAGCTCGACATAACTAGACCATACAAAGACCTATTCTCATTCAATTCTAGCCAGGTTAGATGTCTAGGCTTAATCAAGGATCTGTGTGTATCACTAGTCTAATATCCAACCAAGACAATTTTAATGGATGTGGTGGTAGCTGATATCCCACCCAAGTATGGAATGCTGTTATCTAGATCCCGGGGTGCCAAATTACAAGGATGTTTGCAACTTGACATGTCTTATGCTACCGTCTCAGTCTTTGGCCAGCCAAAGAGACTGTACAGAGAGACTTTGATGAAGTATGTGGTCAGCAGCCAAGACAAACCCCAAAACTTTCCCATTTATTCCATGCATTCAGACATGGATTCTTTCATTTTGTACAACACTGAGATTCATACCCCAACTGTTGTTAAAATTTTGGCATTAAACCATAATGAATTCCTAGATGAAAAATCCACAGTTCAGATTCAAAAAGTCTCTGGGAATAGTCATATAACAGTCACACAAGAAACACCAAAAGAAAATGAAGATCCAAATCTGTCTGCTAAACAAATTGGGACAATTCCTAATAATAGTTCTAAACAAGAAATCGTATGGTGTCTAGAGTTTGATGGATCTGTTAATAAGCTAGGAACAGGGCAGGCATTTGGATTCACAACATGAAAAATGACTATGCTGAAGGGCATGCATATAGATTGAATTTCAGATGCCCTAACAACATGGGCGAATACGAAGCCCTTCTGCTCGGGTTCAAAGTGATCAAAATCCTAGGGGCAGATAGGATATAAGTTTTAGGAGATTCTGATTTGATAATTCAGCAAATGGAAGGTAACTTTGTCACAAATGACATTAGATTGAGATCATACAGAGGGACAGCAATTGAAATTCTCAACACCTTTCTAGAATCCCAACTCACCAAAATCGCAAGGAATCAAAATTTACATGCTCACAGCCTAGCAACCTTTGCCAGAACTTGCAAGCTGCCATTTGGTCCTGCTCATCTTTTCGTAGCTGAAATCAAACACAAACTAGGTGTTCTAGACAATATAAATAATTGGCAAGTTTTTGACAATGACACTCAAATCAATAATTTCCTGACCCTCAAAGAAGAGTTTTCCAACACAAAAATAGATACAAGCTCTGCAAGTGAAAATGATCAAATAGACACAACTGAGACACATATTTCTGCTGAGACAGCAAACCAAATTCTACATCCCACTAAGTTTGCTAAAACAGATTTACAGAAGCTTCAAGAAAAAGAATGTGAGGATGCCATTGGTGCAGAATGTGAAGTCATTAATTTGAAGGACAATATTTTACCTACAGGCCTGACCCATTTGGAAGACATTTTTGACTCAAATGACATTTCTAGGAAACCTAAAATGCACCCATTAAATGCAGAAATTGAGGACTGTAATATAGGAACTGCAGAGAATCCTAAAATCATAAAATTGTCCAAAGTTGTGCCCCCTGACCAAAAACTGAAGTATGTTGAACTGTTTAAGGAATTTCAAGATGTTTTTGCATGGAGTTATGAGGACCTAAAGTCTTATGATACATCTGTGATCCAACACACCATACCTCTCAAGGAAAACCAAAAACCTTTCAAACAAAAACTTAGGAGGGTCAACCCTGTGCTCCTCCCTTTGATTGAGAAAGAAGTTAAAACAATGTATGAAGCTAGAATTATTGCTCCCATTAGATTCTCAGAATGGGTTTCAAATTTGGTACCCACTAGAAAGAAGATAGGGGAGATTAGGCTGTGTGTTGATTTGAGAAATTCGAACAAAGTCTCTTTAAAGGACAACTACCCCTTACCCAAAATTGATCACATTATACAAAGGGTAGTGGGTGCTTCAAGGATATCACTGTTAGATGGATTCTTGGGCTTTAATCAGATCCTAATGCACCCTGATGACCAAGGTAAAACTGCTTTCACAACCCCTTGGGGAACATTCAAATATGTAAAAATGCCTTTTGGACTCAAGAATGTAGGAGCAAATTTTCAAAGAGCCATGGATATAGATTTTTCTAAAGAAATCCATGATTTTTTAGTCATTTACGTAGATGACCTTACAGCTTTTTCCAAATCAGATCAAGAACACCTAGATAATCTCAGGTAGGTATTCTTAATTTGTAGAAAATATGGTATATCATTGAATCCAAAGAGATCATTGTTTGGCATAGAAGAAGGAAAATTATTGGGCCATGTCATCTCTAAAGAAGGAATTATAACTGATTCGGATAGAATAAAAGCTATCTTGCAAGTCCCTCACCCTAGAAACATCAAAGAACTACAAGCCTTTTTGGGAAAGATCAATTTTCTAAGAAGATTCATAACAAACTTGGCCGAGCAGATGAGATTGTTGAAGAACATGCTGAAAAAGGATTCGAAGGTTAAGTGGACAATAGAAACTAAGCAAGCCTTTGAAGAAATCAAAAAATATTTGACTCAAACACCAGTCCTCACAAGCCCCAATTTTGACAAGGACTTTATCATATTCTCATTTGCATCAGAACATACAATTGCTGTTGTTTTTCTTCAAAAAGATGACCAGGGATGTTAAAAACCCATAGCCTTCTTTAGCAAGGCACTTAGAGATGCTCCACTCAAATATCAAATCATGGAGAAAAAAGCATATGCACTTGTAAAGGCCATCAAGGACTTTAGACTTTACATCTTGTACTCTCATGTGATTGCTTATGTCCCCAACACTGTTGTTAAAGACATCCTAACCCAAGAAGGAATTGAAGGCAAAAGGGGCAAATGGATAGCTACCATATTAGAATATGATATTGAAATCAAACCAACAAAACTGATAAAAGGACAAGGACTAGCTAAACTCATGATTGAAACCAACTTTCAAGCCCTTGACATAAATCAACTAGATAATGAGCAGGAGATGGCGACTCCACAAATCAATCAAGCCTTTTTACAATCACCTTGGTATGCTAACGTATGTTTTGTATTATTAAACCTGTAAGCTCCTCCAGGATTATCCAGAACTAAGAAAAGATTTTTGAAAATGAAAGCTTCCAAGTTCTGTATTTTAGATCATGCTCTCTTTTGGAAAAATCATGAAGGTGTTTTATTAAATTGTTTAATCAAAGAAGAAACTGACAGAGTGCTAAAAGAATTTCATGTAGGGGATTTTGGTGTACATTTATATTGGAAATCAACTGCTCACAAAATCCTAAGGGCTGGATTTTATTGGCCCACCTTATTTTCTGATGTAAAGAAATATGTAACTTCTTGCCACAACTGCCAAATTTTTGAAGGCAAGAAAAAGTTGCCGCCTCTTCCCCTCAAGCCCATTTCCACTGAAAGACCATTTCAACAATGGGGTTTAGACTTCATTGGGGAAATCCACCCTTCATCCTTTTGCTAGCATAAATGGATTTTGAATGCTATAGACTATTTTACCAAGTGGATAGAGGCCATCCCTTGTAGGCAAGCCAATGACTCAGTAATCATGCAATTCTTAGATACCAACATCTTGTCTAGGTTTGGCTACCTGGAGAAGATTATTACAAACAATGTTGTTGCCTTTAAATCTAAGAGAATGATTAATCTCTGTCATAAATACCACATTACCTTAGGCCATTCTACACCGTATTACCCTCAAGGTAATGGTCTAGCTTAATCCTCCAACAAAATCTTGATCAACATCATTAAGAAAGTCTTGGAGGAGAACAAGAAAAATTGGCATAAAAAGCTTGTAAATGCGCTATGGGCAGACATATTGACCACTAAGAGATCTATTGGGACAAGTCTCTATGAATTGGTTTATGGTATGGAGGCAGTATTCCCTTCTTCTTTGGGAATTCTAGTGATAAAGTTGCTACAAGAGATACAGGCAGAACCTAATGATATTCAGAGAAGGATCAATCAAACTATTCACTTGCAGCAGACAAAAGAGGAGGTCTATCGAAGAGCTCAAGTTCTACAAGAAAAGCTTAAAAAGATATTTGATAAAAGAACCAAAGCATAGGATTTCTTCATTGGGGATAAAATTTTAAAGTGGGATTCTAGGAGAAAAGATAGGGGAAAACATGGAAAATTTGACTTCTTGTGGAGAGGACCATTTATCATTCAGACTGTACAAGGAAACAACACCTAATTTTTGAAAAGCCTGGATGGTACAGAGGCAGATGATGGACCAGTCAATGGCTGAATGCTGAAGCATTATTTTGATCCACTTTGTTAAAGATACCAACACTTTAATTTGTACATAACAATGTTTACTTTCTGCAGTTTATTACAACAATAAAATAGAGAATAAGTTGCAGCAAATTTTGAGGAAAATGCAAGGAATTGTGCCACCTTTGGGTATTGCATTTTAAGTTTATAAAAAGAAGCTAAAGAAGCAGACTTGGGAGCTATGAAAACGATGAAAAATACTCAAATAGAGTATCCTAAACAGGGCTGCAACTATTTGAATCAATTCATGAGAAATTTATAGATATTGCAGAGGCACCAGTTTGTGTACAACAAAGGAGAAATTTCAAAATAGAGCAAGAATTGAATGTAAGGCCATTTGACCTGTTGTTCTTGACTTTTCACTAGGAAAAGCCATCCCCAAGTGGAGCCACTGTTAGATTCCTATACCAATAGGTTTCATTTTTCATGATTGACTGGAGTAGTACCAAATATGTTCATCCTTTCCATGTTGCAAAGGTTCCATATTTTGAAGAATTTCACTATGTATAGTTGCTTGACTCTTATCATAGCTTGTGATTGGACAAACAACTTAATCTTGTCTAGATGAGTAGATAGGTAGAGAAGAAAAGGAGTCGAACTGCTTAATCTGGGCCCTTGGAAGAGATAAGGGTAGACTTAGATAGGAGGGCAGTTAAAAGAAAAGAAGAGAATCAGGGTTTGCTAGTTCAAATGCACCCAATGAAAATGAAGAAAGAATGTTAGGTGTACTAGGCTGGGTAGGCAGTTTTGATGTTGTAGAAGCAGGTTTATGAGCAATTTTCTCCTTTGGAATAGGTTTCATCTCATAAATATCATAAGGTGCTATGGCAAGGTGGTTACAAAACAAATGGAGCATGACTAATTTCCCTCCTCATTTTTCCAGGAACACTTACTAACATTCCCCCAAGGACAATGATATATGCTCACTACATTTAGTCCACTTCATTTCATGGAAAAAACTAAGTGAAACTGTGTTTTCACCTACGCAAAACAAGCCACATTTCTTGTGTAAAATGTTTTTATTCCATTATGCCAAGTTTCCCAAACTTCATAACTTGGTATCCTTTCATTCCCCCATGCCTAAGTTTTTCACTCTATAAACTTGACATTTATTCATACATATCCATCCCACATATTAATATTAACCTCCTAAATCTATTATATAGCTCCTATATAACGTTTCCCCGCCGCTATTGCATATAAAAATACATTAAAAAACCCCTAGAAAACTAATATCCCGACCCTCGACAACATAGCCATATAGTAAAGATCTTCGGGAATTATAGGTTCACTTGGAACCTTATAATAACCCCTTGCGTGCATATAACATTGGGTTTAATTTAACATTTGGTTAAATGAATAACCAACCCGCCCGAACCCAAAATCAAAATACATTGCAAAACCCCGCAAAACATTATAAAATGCCGAAATATTGTGGTGGGACTCGTACCACAACCCCCACTATTTCCCGCTCATCGTTGACCGTTGGATCTAGGGTCTTAGATCTAACGGTGCGTTGTTGTATCGCGATCCCCCTAACGCCTGAATTTTATGCTTTGGGAAAATGGCAGTTTCCCTGCCGTACAGGGGACATGCGTCGCCCGCCCGGCTGTATCGCGACCCCTCGGCTGAATACCGCTGCTGCCCAAAAAGCAGTGCGATAATACCATATACTGCCATCTCTTTCAACCGCTGACGTCCTCGTCCACGTCAACACCCACGACGGCTACCACCTCACCTCCTTGTCATCAGCTCAAGTCACCACCACATATGTGCCACGTCATTGCCATGTCCCCCGCTACGTGACAAAATCACACGTCATGATGACATCATCAGACAAAAATACGTCAAAACCCGCCAAAGTCGAAATTTTTGTTAAAAAGAGTTGAAAGTGTCATTTTCGCTTGTTTTTGTTTGTCTTCTCTGTGTGACGTTTGCATGCCAATTTGCGTTCAACGATAGTCATTTGACCATACAGTCCACCACCCAACTAATTTTCTCGACAGTTCGGCCCTTTAGCTCGGCTCTCCACCTGCAACTCGCACATTTCTCCATCCAAACAGGTATTTACATGAATTTTGCTCCCGAACCCTGTTTTCTAAGTTTTCTCTATTAATTCTAGAAAAAACGCCATAATTTGAGTTACATTTGTCAAAATACCTGCAAAATTGCCCACTAAAACTACTATTTTGCCTATTTTTTACTTAAAAACTTGCCAACTCCCTCTTCCTCTGCAAATTTCTCCCATTAATTGAGCTTGAGGTCACTCTGGTCTGTAATTGGCAAAGGAAAGGCCCTGAAACTATTTCTACCCATTCCTTGTTGAAAAAACCCTCCAAGCTTCATTTTCTGCTACAAATTCTACCCAGCAAGTCAAAACAAAATGCTCCAGTTTGCAAATCCTCTGAACAAAGCCCCAATGCCACTATTTTGCCCACTGTTGTTGTAAAAACCCACATTCCAAATAAAAAAACAAGAAAATTTATAAGATGGAAACCCCTGCTCCAGTGGCCCTCAATGTGGCCCCTCTCAATGCTCCACATAAAGAACTTGAATGGTTACCCCTAACTGACAAGGATTTCCAGATTAATGAGGTAATGGGTAACAAATCTCATCTCCTAGCCTTTTGTGAGATCATGAACAACTACAGAAACAAAGTTGACATCTTTGGAATTTGGTAGTCCAATATGCCCATGTATTACCTCCCTTGTGTCAATGTTTTTCCTGACCTCAGTCACCAATGCCATGCCAATTATGAGCCCACTCAAATGGCAGTGGTGTCTCCTTCTGGAAAAGTTCCATTTTATATCACCCCTGAATCTATAAATGAGATGCTGCATTTTAAGTCAACTAGGCCATTGACTCCTCTTTCCTTGGGACTTTTGCTTGACCAAGGTGCCAAATTGCCAAGTTAAGAAATAACCAGAATAGGCCAATTATTATGAAACCAAATTGTCAGCCTCAGGAACCTCCTCCATATCTAGACACATGGTTTAATGAAACAGGAAAATTTATTATTGACATGATAGAATACATCCTGGGATTCAAAACCAGTGTGTATGTAGATGAAACCACATTGGTCCTCTTATCCATCTTTACCCCAGGATAGCCCCCTGCTATCAGGTATGATTATGCCACCTTCATAGCTGATAATATCCATGAGCAATTCATGAGCATGGACAGAGAAAGAGTGTTTAAATACACATCATACATATATCATTTGTTTCTCTACTATCAGCCATATAGTTTTCGAGTTCCCCTCAGAAAATTAGATGTCAAAGGAGAGACAAGGTCTGTAATCTTCTGGACCTCAGTCTTCCACCATGTTTACTACTCTCCTTATACTTATTGTGAATTCATTGATCTGTTCATATATCCAGCCACCTCTTTAGTGATGACAAGTCCTCCAGATAGACTTTCTGGTGAAATGCAAAGAATTCTACAACTCTCCAAGAGCTATAGCATAGGTGACTAGTACTTTTACCCGAATCACACTATGATTCGAATATATGGTTGTGAGCTGTGCCCCTACAAATTGCCAAAATATGTGCCAATGTGGTTGTTTTCCCTAGAATACTTTAGACAATTTATCCAAGCAGATGTAATCCATTTCTGTGAGGCCAAGAAAAAGGCACAAGTCAAATTAAGAAATCAACTAGGCGCTTTCAACTTCAATAAAAGGGAAACTTGGCAAAAGGATGATGATATTTTAGGGCACAGACTCAAGCTGAAACATAGTTTCTATTGGGAACCATATGACCCCAATCATTTCATAAATTATAGGAAAGTGAAAAATAAGTTGCGAGCATATGTTCATTGTAAAATCCCTAAATTCCAGCAATATGCTAATCAACATGAGTGGCTAGAGGGCACATTAGTTGAAGAGATAACTGAAGAAGAGAAATTGGAAAAGGAAATGAAAGAGCTTGAAAAAACACTTGACCTGGACTCTTTTGTACAGGTATCCTTCAAACTGCCCCAACACATTGGAGGTGATACATCTTTTGTTGAAAGCTCACAGAAAACATCCCAAAAGGCTAGTTCAGCAACAACAAAGGGAAAGGCGGTGATGGATACAGAACAAAAAACAATGGCAGATCAACCTACCACATCAAAAGAACATGGTGAAGGGCAAGTTACCCCAGCTCAAACCAAGGCACCAGAAACCCCTGTACTACAGACTCCTCAAAATGAGGAAAAGAGCAGAAAGAGAGATAGAGAAGAGGATACCCCTGCCAGTGGACCAACAGAACAACCGAGAGATAAGAGGCATAGGTTGAATCCCTATTTTGATGAGGAATTTTTGGAAGATACCACAAGCAACATGAGAGATGAGGAAAGGACAGAGCAACACACTTCTCCATTACCTTGCACATCAACTAGCTCATTCCAGCAAGAGCTAGAGAGGCAACATAGCGCGGAAGTTTCATCCACCAGGCCTCAAAGCAAGCAAAGCCCAGATATCAAGAAAACTTTCACTGAAATAAAAGCAAAAAATGATCCAGTAAGGATGCAAATTTATAATCATCTAATGAGGATAGCACCAACCAATCAACAAAGGCTAATGGCTGCTTATGATATTCAGGAAAAGAAAATGATCCTCGGTCATTTCAAGCCCAAGACACAGCAACCACAGTTAGCTCCTGATTATATTAGAAGCAATATACAAGTTTTCTCTAAAGATATCCACCCAATTGACCAGATTGAATTACATAAGGAAACTGGGGAGATGGTGTACTCCACCTTGGCACACAAGGCATTTCTCGCTCACAAACTGCAAAATTCATTACACAATACCTCTGCCGAATTGGAAAAGGCTTCCTCCTTAGCTAAGGACAACAGGATTAAGTCCTTAGAAGAAATTATCATCGAGCTCGGGCATAATCCTAAGGATGCAAAGGGCATCAAAGCACTAATAAAGAAGAAGGAGGAGGACATTGCAGCCCTCAAAAAGCAATTAACACTGCCAATTAAAATGCATCCACAAACTTCAGAAGTTGCACAACAGAAAGAAGAGGAGGGCATGGTAAGTTTACTAATAAGGATGAATGAGAGATTAGCAGAAATAGAGCAAGAATTGGAGAAAGAAATTAAAGAG
This sequence comes from Pinus taeda, assembly GCA_000404065.3. Classification (NCBI taxonomy): domain Eukaryota; kingdom Viridiplantae; phylum Streptophyta; class Pinopsida; order Pinales; family Pinaceae; genus Pinus; species Pinus taeda. Next base: position 103,157 of record APFE031048551.1, on the reverse strand, counting down.
AAGCGGGGAGAGTCGACCTCCCAGCCACCTAAAATAGCTCCAATAGGTAGCACTGCTCCCCCACAGTTACAACAGCAGTCCCTCCTACTATCCCAGCATCAACAACAGGTACCTTAGCTTCAGCAGCAACAACAGGGTCAGATACTAGCATGGGCATGGAAGAATTGATGAAAGCAGTAAAAGAGCTGGAGGTCCAAATGTCAAAGCTTAAAGAGGCAAAAGAAAAACCGACCAAACTAGAGGTAAGCTATGACAAATCTAAGATAATAGTGGCAGAGAAAACCAGAGAGGTAAAGGCCTTGGAGAATAAGGTGAAATCCTTGGAGAAGGATCTCACCCTGCATAAAACTCTAGTAGACATTAAAACAATTTTGTGGACCAAAATTGGCCAGTCTATCACAGACCAATGGCAATCAATTCAAATGATCCATGAGAAAATAGAATTGATAGAAAGGGCCCAAGTGGAAATTCAAAGGACCAGGGCATAATTGGGAAACATTCCTGAGCAGGCCAATAGACTGATCCATTTTTTGAATACTCATACCAGAGAACAGTTAGCAGCTTTGGAGATTAGGGACAGAACAGGCACCATTTTGACAGTGAAAAAGGTGCTAACTATGAGGAATTTTATACAGAATTTGGAAAGGAAGTGCCAAGAAATGCAGATGGAGATAAATGCCCTCACAGAGAAGTTTACAGTCTTGCAGCAGAAGGGTCTACCCAGTTTATTAACCAGCAATCAAATACTGTTAACACATGAACAATATGCTCACAGGGTAAACACATATGTTGCCAATCAGATCACAACATCATCAAGCACTTCAGAAGACATAGGACCTCCCTCTGGACAGATCTTATATGACAAATTGGAAAATTTGTTCTCTATTGAACATGAAATAAATCATCTTTTTGAAGTCCAGCCCAACTTCTACAGGTATACTGAAGTTTATGAAACACTAATAAAAATACACAGACATCAGTTGCCAACAAACCAATTGTGGCAGAGCATGCTGGAAGTTTTACCAAGGTAATTCTGATTTTTCTTTTTATCTACATTTGGTCAAATAACAAAACACGTGGTAGATATAATAAAGATGAGAACAATAGAGGAAGGAGGTCAAGAGGGGACTAGAACACATTAAAGCGGAATCAAGCACATATGAAGTGGTCGGGACAGCAACGGAAGAATGCAAAGTAAAGACACAACTACTAGCCGACTTCCTCAATTAAAAAGTCAAACATATCTTATCAGTTAAAGTAGCCAGCACAACAACAATTACTCCTGCATTCATTTCTACATGTATTTCCCTTGTCAGAATAGGTAGAGGAAGTTATTTCTTGATATCTTATCCACAGGATATTTTGTAACTCTCTTTTATATAAATACCTCCCCAAGAGATGTATTCGGGGTTGGTTATTTTCCTCTCTGGACCACGCTGTAGCTCTGAGATTTTTTAATACAAACGCTGTTGAAGTTCATTACTGCTGGACCGTCTGAATGTGGATTTGATTTTCTGGGGCCTGCTACAGAATTCCTGTGTCTTTCTATGTATCAATAAGTTGTTCTAAACTGTGTTTTGTGTTTTCTATGTTTGCAAATTTCATATATGTTTCATAATCTTAGTAACAGGGAAAAAGAATAGCCGAGAATTTGTTTAAATACACTCTGTGTTCAATCTCTATTGTTAATTATGTTTTCTTCAGAATTAGCATAAACAAGAATTCTTAGCTGCTCATGTTTCCACTGATTCTTTCACTTTGAATATTGCCAAGGAATTCTTTACTTCTCCTTCATAATATTCATGCACTTTCCCCCTGCCAACATGATGAAGGATTCTTAACTACCCTTCATCCATTGGCTTACATTCCATCAATATCCATATTTTAAAATTGTTCCAAGGTCGATTATCTTGCTCTGTAGTATTGCCCTGTATCAAAGAAAAAAAACTCAGCAGTTCGTCCTCATAGACTCCATTTTCCCAATGGAATGAATTGCTTCAGACTTGCATCCCAACTCTGTTTGAGATCACCATCCAAAAAACCTAAAAAAAAACCCTGCACATCATAAGTAGCCTAAAATACCTCAAAACAAAGCTAAAATACAAAGAGAGAGCCCTCTCTGGATGCAGTTTGGCTTGAAATTGCATCTAAAAGATAGGTTAGTGGTTACCTCAGCCGTATTCCCTTTTCTCACAAGTTTTAGGGAACAAATTGAGTGATAAAAGGCGGTTCTACCTATGATTTTGTGCATGGATTTCACACATGATTTTTGACATGTTGTTTTTTTTTCCATGGTATTTTGTAGATCAGGTCAAGGGAACTATGATTATGTTTTAATCTAGGGTTAATGGATTGGGGTTTATGAATGCTTTGACATGTATATATATATATATGTATTATAACATCAAAAGGAATATAATGAAAAATCAATATGGTAGTCTGAGGTTTTGTGATCGAGGTGAAAATCTCTGTGTATATCTGTTTTATGTTTTATGCTCTCACCATTATTTATTTTCTAGTTTTAGAATTCATATGCAATTAATTTCTCTACGGGGTTAAAACCTACATAATTGATTAAATAACTATTTAATAATTATATATCACCCATTTGATCATTTCAATTAGAAATTATTAAATAAAATCATTTTCTTTATTAATTATTTCACCCAATTTTATCAATTAACTAAAAAAATCATTATTTTTTTGTTAGTTAACTAAACAAATATTATTGATAATTCCTTTAATATTTTCATCTCCTAAAAATAATGAAATATTCATAATAGTTATTTCTTGATTTGGTCCAAGAATTTATACATATTTTTTTTCCATATGAAGACTAATCTAGAATTTTATTATTATTAGAGACGTTTTTTCTACTCTCTTCACCATGACTATTTTCATCATCAATATTTTGATCTTGTGAATTTTGAACTATCCATTTGAGTTCGACACTACAATTTTTCCAAAAACATATTAGAAAGAGGAAATCCATCTATAACCATAGAAAACAAAAAAAAGAGCCCTCCTAGAGAGGAGAACATGGTGACCCTTGCTCAACAAGTTTTCCTCCTCAGGTGTAACTATTTTATTTGAATAACAAACTTTTCCATTCGATGCAGTTTTGTATTGTCTTTTATATTTTTCATATTTTTATTACTATTACAAGTTTCTTGATGTCTATTTTGTGGTGAATATGGTGCATATATATTTGGGATTATCATTTAGGTTTTAGATCTCATCTTTATTGTTAAACTAGTCTAAACCACAATAGGAAGGATTTTTGCTAATATTTTGGCAAATTTCTAGGTACTCGGGATCTAAAGTAGAGTCATCCCCGATGGTTTTTTCTATGCACTAATTCCTTTTCCGATTTTTAGTAATTTTCTTTCAGCGATGATTTCCTTGAAGAAACTATTATTTTTCATTTTTGTGTATATCCTATAGGTTACAAGTACCAACTAACCAGGTGATGTCTATATCTGCATAAATTGTAGGACCAAGAGTGCATGAGAAGCAACACACTTTTTTGGGGATAAAGTGAGTTGTGGAGAATTGGTTTTGGCCCATTGTTTGCAGTACAACATAGTTTAAGGTGCCTTTTCTACCATATAATTTATTTTTGTTCTCCACAGGTTTTCTTATATTTTTTTTATTTTTGTGTTACTGTTAGGGTTTTGAATACCCTTCAAAGGATTATTTTTGTGTTACTGTTTGGGTTTTTTCTTTTTCGTTGTGGGAAGAAAAACTAACTCTTCATACCTTCACTTAGCCTTTCTTCCAACCTGGATCATTTAGCAGATATCTTTTTTGAAGGCCATCTAAAATGAAGCCTAGGGAATGTTTGAGGTCTAGTCCATATTTTAGGATGCGACATTTTATCTTTTATAGGATGAAAATGTAAGTTTTAGATTAGCACTATCTCATAGTTTGAAGACACATTACACGACTACACATAGTTTTGTGCTTGTTGATTGTTGATTTAATTCAACTTTCCTTTCCTTCTAGCATGTTAGATCCATATTTATCCTCACACCATTGAAAGCCTTAGGCACTAGTCATGAAATTTGCAAAGTATTCATCCCTAGTCTCCTTTAGAACATTATCTTACCCCTGCTCAACGAGTTAGGGTTCCTCCTCCTAGTCCACCTTCAAACTCTATCTCCTCTTATTCTTCTAGTTCTTCCTTTACCTCTAAATCCTCTTAACCCCAACCCATTAACATGGATGGTGTAAAAACTAATAGTAAGATTGTTCTCACTTCAAGGGGAAAAAAGAAAGGTAATGTTGGAACTAGTGTTGCTAATGATGTAGGTCCCAATCTTGAAGGTAACACATGAGAACCTCTTGGAATGGATATTACTGTTCAAAATAATACTGAGAGGGGGGGTGAATCAGTATTATCAGGATAATTATTCTTTTTTAAAACAACTGATATACACTACTTCAATTTAATAAACCTGCGTATGTACGCAGTTATGCAGAAGAAAACCCGCGTATACAGAACATGCTTTTACTTTACTTAATCTTTCTGATGATGATTGTTAGTCAATGATGCAGAATCAAATAACAGTATCCAGAGACAGTAAACAGAGCAGAAAGACAATCAGACACAAGAACACAAGATATAAGGTGGAAACCCAATGTGGGTGAAAACCACCTGCTGCAATTCGTCTCTATCTTCCTTTTAAATTAGAAACCTTCTTTTACAATGTACTGGTGCAGTCCTTTTACCAGTACGCAGGCTGCAACCTGCAGAGAGCTACTACTCTCTCTCGTTCTCCAGTTTCTCCTGGAAGGGAGCAACAACCCCCTTTAGCTTTTGTACTAGCCAAGACACTAGTATGTAGGTGCTGGCCTACAGAAGGCTATAACCTTCTCTTTCTTCCAGGGACCACTTTTCATCAATTTTCAAACTGGATCCATGAACATCAAACAATCATCAAGAATCAACCAATCTCCTTTTCACCAACTAGATCTGAAACAAGTAGATACTTCTCTGACAGCTGTACACAGAACACTATACCAGAAACCACACAGCAGAAACAGAACCCAAAACACAGCAGCAATAAGCAGAAACAGCTAGATCACAACTTAAAGCATATACGCAATTTCAACCATCTGCAATTTGCGTGCATACGCATCTGCGTATGGAACAACCTGCGTATACGTGATTTTACTTCCCCTAAACTGCGTGTGTACGCGCCTGCGCTTTACTGAACCTGCGTACAGATCTATAAAGGACAACACACTCTTCCAGATATTCAATCACTAATCATCAAACTTATAGATCAAACAAGTGCCACATCAAGCAGATCAAAATCATACAGAGATACTACCATTTAGGCTTAAAGATTATGACCCATGAATAGACCTTATCCTTCCTTTTGCGCTAAGGTCCCTCCTTCCTTCAGATCCAGATTTGTGTCACCATCCAATATACCAGCTCTAGCACTTTATCAGATCTTCAATAATAATCCAGATGGTCCTTTGTCACAAGATCTCCTTCCTCTTTTATAGTCCTAGGCCTTCCCCAATACCATGGTTCAAAACCATAACATTTCAATACCATGAACCCAAAACAATGGATCGACACAGTTGACGAGACGCCATGGTCCAAAACATAGGTTCAAGTTCCAAGATCTAACTGCCATGGACCAAAAGAATGATCACCAACATATATGCGCTTTTGTAAAGAATAACCCGCATGTATACACGCCTTCGTCTAGATGAACCTGCGTATATGTCTTTTTCTACTGTCTGAGTGCCTGAACTGAAATCTGTTACCAAAGAAGGTTGCCATCAAGGACAACACCTGTGACATAGCTCCAAACCTGTGCCATAATGCCAACAAGTATATCCTCTTCTTTTGACCTTTCTTGCTCCTTTTCTTCTTCCTCTTCACAATCTATGTAGAATTATTTCTTCTCAGCACACTTATGACATTTAGTGTATTTGCTATCACAACTGTAACAAAGCCCTTTTGCTCTTTTTTCTTCCAATTGTTGTGGTGTCAACCTTATAGGTTGTGGAAGACTAGGGGCAACAACACTTCCATCTTTATAGTTGTGAGTGGTATGCTTCCTGGTTGCCCTTATTTTGCTTTCCATTTTTCTTGCTAACCTGAATGCCTTCTCTAATGAATCAGGTTCCCAAAGGCGAACATCATGTTGGATATTATCCTTTAAAGACCCTATGAGCACATTAATCCTATGCTCCTCTGGAATATCTTTTACCCTTATGTTAAATTTTTGGAACTCCTCAAAATGTGCTCCATTATTGAACCCTTTTGTTTGAGACTTATCAATTGGCTAAAAAAAGTGTTGCTTTTTGTATCCTCATAATGTGCTATCAATTCTCCCATAAAAATTGCCCAAGTGATAATTTGTTTACAAGACCAAAGCCATTGATACCATACAAACTGATTTGGTTCCAAATATAAAGTTGCAATATGTACCTTTGTGTGTTTTGCACATTATTGAGATTGAAAAATTGCTCCATCTATAATATCCATGTTGCGAGATCCTTGCCATCAA
>APFE031048551.1:56865-92440 GCA_000404065.3 Pinus taeda | reverse complement strand
TAACAATAGAGGGATTCTATGGGCACAGTAATAATAATATGGGGGCAATAGGGGCACAACAATATTAATAAGGGGTACAACTACCATAGTAATGGGGTAATCAGTAGTATTATAGGGACCCAACACTCTACCTACTACCCACCCCTCGATTTGGACTTACAAATGCTTTCAGACTATCTTCTTTAAGAACCCATTACCTCTCATACTCGAAAAGACCTTCCTTTCCCTCATAGAGACACGCTCTATTTATACCCTTCCCTGGCCCGTGATCCCTGTGCAGGCCGACTCTATTTACATTACTTTTTATTATTTTTGGGCGGATTACCCTTTGACTCAATCTATTATACTTCACGCTCCGCATATTTCGTAATTTTTACAATATTTAAATCCTACTTCTTGGGCTTTCTGACCCAAAACCGTTACGCAGGACCTCTGCTACTCAACACATGCTCATTGATCACAATAGGAAAATGACTCATATTAATCATATGTAAAATCCAACCAAGTCAAGGATTCCATGTACCACTCGACCATAGATTGGGATCAACCAAATCTCTCTTTAAACCAATCACCCCTATGCCATATTTTGAGAATGAATGTGGGATTATATGGGTCAAAGAAAAATAGAACAAACCAGGGATTCCATAAGCGATACCACCTCAACCATAAACCAAAGTGATTTCACCTAAATTAGTCCAAAAATCACTAATATTAAAACATGCTTGGATGCCTATGACTTCGTTCACCATCTCTAGAGGAATTTTCCTGCCTCCACCCATCTGTTAAGAGTTCCATGAGCAAGCTCATGTCCACCCTTGGCCTTTGGGAATTTTCACGAGACCACCTCAACCAGGATCCAAGTCTACTGACCATTCAAAGCTTAATCAAAATAGAGAACCCACTACTCCATGGCTATCTAGGAAAGGGCAAGGCAAAGCTAAAACCACTATCAATCTAGGAAATTTTCATGCCAATTACAATAAAATAACCAAATAACCATATGCATGTACCATGCATTCAAATATTAGCAAGGAAATCATACATGCAACTAGTTACCTGCAACATACTCCTATTATATCTGTTGATCCAACCTTCTTTTATTCTACCGAAAAATTCCTTGCTTTCTCCTCTCCAAGTCTGTGTGAATGCTAGAATACTCCAAGAATTCTCTAAGTGTGTAAGAGTGGAAAAAGAGAACTAGAATGATCAAGACCTGAATGAAAAATTGTCCAAAATCTGAACTGACAAAAGTTGTCAATTGTTTCTTTGATGCCTTTTTATCATTGATGTCCCATGTATCTTCCCTTCCTTTTTCCTTTTTCTTTTATTTTCCTTCATTTTCTCTCTAATTTCCCTTACATGCATATTTGTGTCTGTTCACCTTCCTTTTCTCCTATTTTACATTATTTCCTTAATTAAATGTCATTTATTCCCTCTTTGTCTTTGGCAATTTCAATAGCCATTAATAAACCACAAGTGATGCCCACTATAATTTTTTCCCACCATTCAACTTGGAATACATGTCCCATGACCTTGATTTTATTTTATTTACATGGAAAATCAACTAGGGGTTGTTATGTTTTAGGAGTAAAACTTAGTGCCAAAATGTTTTGTTATTTGAATCTCATCAAAATTGCTATATTTTTGTTACAAACGAAACAATAAATGAAGCATGAAACAACATAAAACAATTTAGCCCAAATTTAAGAATTTTTTTTTCATCTACAAGAATTTGGTTTGAATAATTTTGAGTTTGATTTTAATTATAGTTTACAATCTTGATGTGCTTTTAAATAATAGGTTTTTTGTGAAAATTGTGCAAAGGATTTGAAGGCTCGAGATCAAAAAATAAAGAAAACCCCTTTTGTTTTAAAGATAGTTACTAATGAAAATTAGAAACTTCTAATAATTTATCCTCCAACCCAATTAAGAATTTGATTTTGGATTTTCAAAATCATTTTGTTGATCAAACCTCTTGTTTTAATTAAAAATTTGCAGTACTTAAAAGGGACTTGGGCATGAAGCATGAGGAAGGTCCAATTTCAAATTAATAAGGAACCTTTGCACTATTCTAGTGTTATTTTTTTAGGACATTAGGAACCTGCGAGACCAAACCAAAGAGGAGACATTGGGGATTACATAGAATTATGTTATAATGAATTTTCTTTGAAATATTTTGTACTATGAAGCATATAATCAGATCTTTAATTTTGTGCACTGTTGTGTGAGTCTGAAGACTAGCTGATGGCCTGTTATTCTTATTCTTATTTTTGATTTATTTCTTATTTAGATCAATATTTATTGTATGATTCTGGCAGTGTTGTTTCATTCATGCAATTTCATGCTTATTTAAAATCAAGGAAAAAATGTCTTTTCATGGTTGGTCAGATTTAGATCATAATTAATTTATGAATTTAGGTGAACCTGTGTGAGTTGATTTATAACTATTTACCATGATAATTACATGCTTATTTTTGGTCCAACTTTTGTTGCTTCAAATGAATTATTTCTGTGATTCGATAGTAGAATAATATCTTGAATTTAATTGTTTTTAATTGAATCTAGGTACGTGTGTGTGAGGCTCTGATAATTTCATATTAGATAACCACATATGAACATGTGCTTCAATAACTACAAGTCCTGTAAACTATTTCTATGATTTATTACTTCATCTTAATCTTAGACTGAATTTCCGTCATTTCAACCTTGATCTTGATTGAGATTGGGATTATTCCCTCTCTTGATCAAGATAGAATAGATTGGATTAGTTTTAGATTAGGGATAGATAACTATTACTGTTATTTGCATATTAGCTTAGGCTACATTTAGATTTAGGTGATCATATTAGAAAGTCTCCCTTCAAGGAACAGTTCATTTAGGTGGCAATTGAGCCCACATACCCATTAGAATCACCATCCCAAATGGATAAGGGTCTTATTGGGGCCTTAATCAAGTGATTTCAAAAACGTTAGTTTAGTCATTTACAAGCATTAACAATTTGCAATAACAATATTTAAGTCACCTTCTCTCATCACAATCTAGGTATACGAAGGATTGAAAAATCACACTTGTTTATGATTGCTAATATGTGATGTTTCCTTAGAGTCACTAATACCTTCAATATCCTCCTATTATGTAGACTAACAATCAATAATAAAAAAACAAGTAAACTATGACAAGTGAATCTAGAAAGGATGTGACACATCATTCATTAAATGCATAAAAGTATTTAGTGCACTACTCAACCCAAAAGCAATTTCTAACCACTTGTATAGGCCTTATATCATATTGAAGGTAGTCTTCAAAGTGTCTTTTTCCTTGATTCAATATTGAGTATATTGATGTTTCAAATCCAACTCGGTGAAGTAATTTTCATGCATAACTAATCTACCGAGTCATTGGTTCGAGGAAAAGGGCACCATTTCTTTCGAGTGACCTTGTTTAGATACATGTAGTTGATGGAAATTCTCAAAGTATTGTCCCTTTTTGCACTAAAATTATTTTGGAAACACATTGTAAGGTAGATGGACTTATGACTTCATCCAAAAGTTCATCCAATTGTGTATTCACTTCATTTATATAGTTCTATATTTGTTAAAGGATTCTATGTTAATATTAACCACATCTTATTGTCCTATTCCATGTTTGATGACAATCCTTTTAAATATTATCAGACTTCTATATATGCATGCAAAACCTATTCTAATGAGTTGTTTTATTTTTTCGTACATCCTTCAAAGGATTCCTAATTCACATTCATTGAATTGGTATCTTTTTAGCAATGTAGTAAGAAAATAAGTATATGCTTCTTAGTTGGTCTAATAAATCACATATCTTGGTGTGCACTCACCACAGAGGTCTTAGCCTTCCTCTTGTGTGTACTAATGTTGAAATATTTACCATACTCGATTTGATGTTTGGTTTTCTCTTCTTAGAAATTGATATTATCTATAAAATTCATATGAGGGCTATCAAACATTATGTTGCACACATCAAGAGAAACAACATCAACTTTTATTTCATCAATAAATTTTGCATTGATAGAAAATGAAAGATAGCATTGCTTGGTAACTTTTAAATGTACCTCCTTATGCACTTAAACAAAAGGGTTTGGATTTATGAGGATGATATTGTATTTCTAAACCAAGATTATTTACTATTTCTTCTACAATGAGCTTTTCCTGTAATCCGTAAGTGAACATAGCATCTAATTCGTTCTTTTTTATATGAATCTTAATATTGAATAACTTTTTCATATCCTTATACTCTTTATGAGGGAAGCTACTCATGATCGTCTCCCTTTGCATTATTATATAGACATGTTTTTTTCCCTGTTTAAGATGCTTTCTATCTGCATTCTTGTTCCCACTACATGATTATTCTTCTTATAATACTCCTTAGTACAAATATTAGGATTTAACAATAGATGTAATTTACATTTTTTTTATGTGACCATCAATATTTTAATTATCATAATGGTTATTAGGGTCCTTACAACCATGTGTAGTAGTAATAATATTATTATTTTCCCTTCTCTTTTCTTCTTTTTTCCCTTATTAGAAGCTCCATATTGGTATGATTACTTCAAACCTTTCTGGGTGCCCTTTCTTATTGTTATATTCCACATATTAATCTTGTGCATAGGCCTCACCTATGGTCTTTGGATTAAATAGCATAAATTTCTTTCTTATGTGACTATGAAGACCATCGTGTTACTTGATGATGACAGTTCGGTCCTAGGTATTTATTCCCAATTGAGTGACTTGCTTCTAGAACTATGTAATGTAATCTTGTACATTTTGTACTTATCTTTTCTAGAAATATTCTTGCTGAATCATATGGTCCGAAACCCAATATGATAAATATAGACATTAGGAGGCCTTTAAATACCTTCCATTTTGTATCTAATGGGTCTCCCACTAGCTTAAGTGCCTTGGTGTGGCTCTCTCACCAAGGTTGTGCATGTCATTCTAGACTCAATCTAATACAACATTTTCGCACATGTTGTACATGATGCACATTGAAATACATTTGTAATTGTTGCAACTAATGATTCTATTTTCGTGTAACTACCTCACATTTAAGAGATTGATATCAACCTTTTCTTCGAGTTTTAATAGGTGATGAGAAGATTAGTTACTAGATTTTCCCTTTTTAAGCTTCAATTATTACTTCTCTTTCCTCATATTTCTTAACATGATGGTTTCTCATGAGATTTAGAGTTCTCCAAAAAGAGGCCAATATTTTTTCAAGAACAACCATGAGTAAGTGCATACTCCTAGACATGTCCTCTACCTAATATTATAACATTATGAAGAAGTTATTCCACTAATTACCACTAAGTATTTTTTGTGTCAATATTAGAATTCATAAGATATAACTCTCACATAAAATAATATTTTTTAAATAGATAAGCATATATTCTGCTCATACAAATAAAATTTAATACCAATATGATTTGTAAACCCCTTTTGATATTCCAATGGTCAACTCACCAAAAATAATCTAAACTTAAATTAATATAATAAGTCTATGATCTTTGACATGGCTATTTTTCTTTTCTTTTGAACTATTTCACATAAATAATAACAAACGTTTAGATTCTTATATAAGTATAACTGAGGAGATATGTAAAATATACTATAATAGAAAAAACAAACAATAGAAGACAATCATTTACCTTGGAAATTCATATTAGAATTATATGAGTCATGAGCATCAATATGCTCTTCATGGAATGAGGGAGGCTTATGGACACTTATTCAAAGTCTTCCCTTTCAAAATTGTCAAAGCATGAATCATAATATTTGAAGTGTTGATGACATAGATCCAACATTTCTGAAATTCATTGGGACGCCCCATTATTTTGGCAGTACACATGGCTAGGGTCCCACTCACCACTAAGAAATGTACCATAGTAATCATTGGAATGAATAAGCACCTATGGAAACCTTGGAGCACAGACCACAGACTCAATCCTAATGAAATGTAGACTCAGCTCTCACCTTCGACCTTAGACATGCCTTAGTTTGCCCCTTTCCTTAGCCACCTTAATCACTTTCATTAACCTAAATAACCTTAGTCCCCTCATGTTCACTATTGTATCTATATATAGTTGATGAAATTTCACTCTTTTGTATCATTCAAATAGTTTCTAAATATTTTGGAAACATTTCCAAAGAAAAACAAATATATATATAATTTTTTCTACAATTCTAAGTTTTTATTACATATGTATTAGTATGTTCTTTATTTTCATATTTTTTTTGAAGTGTAACATGTTTAAAATAATGTCATATCAATGATGAAATTATATGCCATCTAAAATAAACAATTAAATGCATTATTGATTTAGTAATTTAAATTTATTTTAAATTGAATATAATTTAAAAACAAAATTAAAACTATTAAAAAGATTACCTATGATGGTTTCATTTATGATAATAGCTATTCGGAGGTAGCTCCTTCATACAAATATACGGGAGTTGAAATCAATCATAAGCTAAATTGGAATTATAGCATTGAGAAAAGGATAAGTGGAGGATCCAAAGCTCACTATAGGCTTGAAAACAATTTTAAGTTAACAAATATTTGATTTGGGATAAAACAAATTTCCTCTTTGTGACTCTTGTCATCCTTGGTATTTTATATGGATGTGAGATTTGGGGTTGTAGTAAATCCAAAGAATCATGGAGGAATATTGAGTAGATATAAAAACATTCTATAACCTACAAAATCAAGATTAAAATATTCCCTTATTGAAGCTATCATTTTCCTTATTGAAAGCATGACTATGACTAGGTATATCATGTATAAGAATTTATACAACATGGAAGCTAAGAGGTTTCCTAAAATGCTTCTAACTCTAGCCAAAACTTCCATCTTTGGCTCAAGCGAGGATGACATAAGGATGCCCAATCTTGGATTGACTACAGGGGTATAAAGGAGGAGGTCATCTTGCAAAATAAGGATAAAATTTAAAAATAGTATTACTTCCAAATTTAAGGAAAAGTTACAGACTCATAGAGAGTTAGAGGGAAAATGGAAAATATATTATAAGGAGGTGATCAACCTCAATCTTGAAAAATAAAATTATTTATCTATATTGAGTAGTTTTAAGGAGAAAATGAATATTGCTAAGATAATAACTAATTCTCATGAGCTTCACGGTGAAATTGGAAGTTGGTGCACTCCAAAAACACCATGGGAAGAATTAGTCTATCTTGTGAGATACTAAGAGAGTTGAATATGAAATGCACTTTCTCTTAGATTACCCAACTTCTACTCAAATTCGTTCTAATTTTCAAAATATTTGTCACACTACCAACCTTCTTAACATATTAAAACATCAAAAGTATGGTGATCTAGGAATGCTTCTCTTACTTATCTTCAAGCGTAGGAATAACATGCTAAAGAATTTCGTTTAATTTCTATTGACGGTGATGGACCCGCCAACATGTAAGGGGATCTCCCCAATAAGAAGTACCAAATAGACCTCAGATTGTTTGGTGTAGGAGTCCCAGCAGTGGGTCGTATAGCAATGCCTTGACCGCAATTTTGCACAGAGGCAAGTAAGATAACTATGTTGGTAGCAAGGTTGTGACCGCTGCGGTGAGTCAAGGAAGGTGCATGAGAAGTTATAACACATGTGGGTTGAGATGAGTTCGCCCCTTGGCAACCTGTATCAATACTCGGCTGCAAAGGGAACACAAGAGCAAAGATGCATCACAAGTTGGAAAGAAAGTCATTTGGAAATCCAAAGTGATGGCTAAATTAATCAACACATTTCAGAAATATTCATACATGCTCATACATAACAGTCCATACATGCATGCATAAGAAAGCAAATACATATGCCATTTAGAGTAAACAAGACAGCTGGAATGCAATACAACATATGCATGAAACGTGTTGGATATTATTATATAAAGAAGTGTAAGTTCCCATCATACAATACATCCATGTACACCCGCTAGCCCCAACAGTGGAACATTACAACTGCATCTGCCTGCTCCTCCAAAGAGATGTACTAGCTCTGTGCAGTGGAGAAGCCAAGGCGTTACAACACTGTCCAAGCTCTCTCCAAGATAGTCTTACCGGAAGCTTGGCTGACCAAAAGCCCTTATAATGAGCTATGAGGTTCTATTTATAGAAAAAGGTGGGGTGGCCCTTGACATTCCCCTTTGTGACAGTTCATCTACCCTCATTACTCTTCATCTACTCTATGACTGTTACATCCAACTATTGACACTTGAATTACACTTGACATGACGTTACATTACAATGCACATGTACTCATGTGAGACAACATGGCTTGAGCAAGCCATGCAAGACATCATTGACACTCGGTCTGTTGTGATGAGACCAACTCTTTGACATGCTTGTGATGGTGAAGGTGGTGAGTTGATGACATGCTTGGTTGTCCATGATGGTGTGCATGCACCCCATGATGACATCTTGCTAAAGCAAACTCTTGCATCCCTTGCAACTGGGGCATTCATTTGGCCACTTCATCCAACTCATCTGCTAACATGCACATGGTCTTCTTGGGTTCGACTGAACCGATAACACACTTATGCATAGTGTTCATGTTGATCTTCAAGTGTGTGCTAATGGTCGTGCACATCAACTTTCCGAAGTACATGTTCAACTCTAGTTGGACTTACTTCTTGTCTTCGCCTTGGTGAGTGTGCTCAATGAGTTGGCTCGCATGCATGTGCACAATGACATGCATGCTACCGAATCCCTTTCATGTAATAAGCAACACCGCTCACCATGTCTTCTATGTGCCAACTATTGGGATAGATCTAACAGTTGTACAGGCACAATTTCATCTGTGAGTGCATGTTGTGCCCACTACTATTCCTATTCCTGCTGCAACTCATTCATCTGTTTGTGCAGCTTCGTGTTCTTCCTTGATTTTCTGCTTCAGCACATGCAAATCCTTCTTTGTTCCATTCTATGTGGTCGCACGATCTTCATGTCATGTCGTTAACTCATAACCCAACTCTCCAAAATTTATTTCATCATCAGTGGATCTGCTTGAGCTACGAACTTTGTTCCGCCTATGTGTTGTCAACAACCTTCCTCTTGCATTCATTACATTCGTTGCATTCATTGCATTCAGTATGCTACCTTCTGTTGTTGTTCATGATGCTAATCATTGTGATGTTGTTGTTATCATATCTTGATGTCCTTGTCTACGAACAAATTTCTATCTTCGTGAGTAGGCAAGCTCATAAACATTTGATCGACTGCATCTCCAGGTGTGCTCCAAACGGTGTCTTTCACTCTACTTTCTTGGAAACCATTGTACCTGCACTATTGGGAGGTAGATGAATACCTGCAATACCTAGATGCATGGAAACACTCATGGCAAGAAATATGTTAGTCAAAAACCAAAATGAACTTGAGAACTGATTTGCAACATATTAACTTTAAATCATATCTTCTCCCTTAAGGCCTTTCCATGGAGGTTTATTTATACTTCTCCAAATTAGTTTTTTCAGTTGGGAAAGAGTTGGGCCATGGGAAATAGGAGGTGAGTAATAGGTAAAACCCGTGAACTCCACTCGAAATTAAGGAAATTTAATTTTTTTAAGTGTTTTAACATATGTACGTGGGTTGGTTATATGCTGACCCGCATTTACACACTTTTATCACAGGGCAAAGTACCATATAGGGAATAAAACATTGTTTTTCAAATTTTGGACTAAGTCTCGAAGGAAGGGTTGCCCTAGGTCATAATCAGAGCATTAGATCTACCAAGAGTGGTAAATGGTGCTATAACAGATGCCCCCTAATATATGACGTTAGAAGGGGTACATGATGGCTTAAATGTATTAAGTGTATAGAAGGAATCATGACGAGACTGAGGAGGAGTTCACCAGAATTCAACCTGTCGAGCCAGCAAAAGAGATCAGAAAGAAATTGATGTTTGAGGCGGGTATACCCATGCTCAGAAATAGTAAGCCATGTCCAAAAGTGGATCCAATTTGCATACAAGTATAAAGGAACTAGAAATACATAATAGATCATCTGATCATAATCAAGAAAATAAATGTATGAATATCACACATAAAGAGCTGATCAATGATGTTGAAGTATGAGGCTGGTCACTAAAGTCAATAAAATAATCCAAATAGTACCAAGTGAACATGATGGAATAAATGGTAGTACACCAAAACTCACGTGCCAACATATAAGATATCGCTGTAATGAACTGCAATATATAAGGTGGATGGTGTCAACTAGTAGAAACAAGAGAAACTAACAAGTGAACCAAGACATGTTGATGCAAACCCGTGGTTTTCACTGACCATTGTGGTACATTTCTACACAATGGGAATAAATGATCTAAAGTCGACCATGTGAGAAATCATTTAATTACTAGTCATTGATGTATACCGTTAACAAACACGAGGCTACTCACCAATAATGATGATGAGAGTCAAGGTAACTAGTATAATCTAACAAGTCCAAATAAATGAGTTGTAGTTGAACACTTGGAATAATCTATCAATTAGGAGACAATGATGTTTTCCCAGTGTCGACAGTGAAGGAATCTATGACTAATGACTGCAAACCCTAAGGTACTGCTAAATGGGCTCTAGATCTCTTTCCCAGAGCAATGTGTTGAAGTCGATGGGAAAAGCCCTGCTATAAGGAAAGCATTAAGGCATGCTTCATCAATCTAGCACGAGTGTAACGCGTAGTCCAGTAATGTTGAAGGAATCAGATGAAAAAAGATGTAGTAACCCAACCAAAGCATGTTTTCAGTGTACACAAGATGTGGCTAGTGCAAGATAGAAACCCTCTAAACAAACCAATAATGAAAGATGACACAGAGGTGAGGAATCCACCAATAGGGTCAAATAGAAACCAATGCACTGCAGGAATCCCAATGCGTGATAAAGAAATCTGATGTTGAACACAAGGGAAACCAATCAATCAAAGACCCATGATATTGATCGATGCTGAGCACAAGGTGACCTATTAGTAATGAAAATAGGGCTAGGGTGCGGCTCTAGATATGCCCTCAGAGCAATTTGTTGTAGTCAATAAGAGTGAGAATCGCGAGCAAGAAGTCAATGGAGACCTTCTCAAATCGGCACGAGCGAAGGACCAATATAGCTGATGTGATAACGAACATGACGGTGACAACTAGGGATGGCTGACAGAAAAATAGGTCAAGAGACACTGCAAAGAGGTCGAGTCAGGTTTACTTCCCTTGAACAAAAGCACGAATCAATTTTGACTACATGGCAATATATGATAACTTTATATAAGTTCATCATGCAGGAGGCATAAGAAAACTATCCATATGATTGGAACAGGTAACCAATTGGAGGAGTAATAACTCAATAACAAAGTTAAGTCTCTCCTAAGTCAAACTAAAGCCCATCCCAATGGAGGAAAATACTTACTTTTGGGTGCTTTGTTCAAGGGCGACATAATTGACTATAGTTGCCATCAAATATGGAAATAATGTCCCATTCCTTCTCTTTTTGGAATATATAATATTTTTGTCTTTTTCTTTTATATGAAGCTTGAAAAAGAATAAAAGAATGTTATAATACAATAGAAAGAACAAGTGTCAAAAAAAAATATGCTCTAGTTGCTGGGAGGGGAACTTTCCTATGCTCAATACAAGGTCATGAAACTAGTCAAGGACACTCAAAGGAATGTTCTTTCCATAGGTAAAAGTGTGTGTAAAGTCACAAAGGCTAAGTGATCACAAGGTTGATTTTTCATAATACATGGTTGAAAAGTGGCTTAAACACGAGTCCAAGTGAAGCTGGCTCAAGGACAAAAGGTGCAAATAGTCAATATGCAATGCAATAGTACAACTTAACACAAAGGAGCCTCTAGGGTATAAGGCTAGAAAACAATGCAGAATAATGAGAATGAGTCTTCAACACACAAGTCATGGTGGGACTAAAGAGGACTCCCAAGCCTACTCAATATAGAAGCATGTGCAACAAATGTCAACGAGGATCTAACTAAGATTCCAATGTAAAGGTTGGCTCTACCATCGCATCATGATTTTAAATTCGGAAAGTGAAAATGGTTTGTGAACCAAGACACAATGGGGTTGACACTATGTAAAACATATCACATTATGGAGGCTAGTATGCAAAATGTTGAGGAAAGTGGTATTCCCTAACATATATGCCAGTAAGAATATGATACCTACAATGGTGGGTCTGCGGTTAAGGGACCAAAAAGCTTTCTCGAAGAAGTCTCCAAAATTTCTTGTAAAGACAACCCATTCTTGACACTCCAAGCTAAAAGGTAAAAAAGTCCATAAGATAAAAATCAACTTTTGAAAAAATGATTTTCATTTTGCAACCTATATAAGGACTTTTGGACTCACATTTTTGTCGTTTGTGTTTTGAGAAAGGAGTTGTGAAGACAAACTCAAACAAAATTCCTCCGTGAAATCCAACCATTCAAATTTCTCGAAAACTTCCAAGTAACCCTTTTATCATGATTTTAATCATTTTTTATACTTTTTAGATGTTTTTTTCATAATTTGACCGTAGGAAAATATGTTAAAAATTTCAACTTTGCGTACACGCGGGTTGAATACAGGTAACCCATGTATATGAGGGCTCTACACGCAATTGTGTAAAAAGGGAACGCAGATGTGCACGAGTAAAAATTTTAAAACAT
This sequence comes from Pinus taeda, assembly GCA_000404065.3. Classification (NCBI taxonomy): domain Eukaryota; kingdom Viridiplantae; phylum Streptophyta; class Pinopsida; order Pinales; family Pinaceae; genus Pinus; species Pinus taeda. Next base: position 79,765 of record APFE031048551.1, on the reverse strand, counting down.
AAATCTAATGATTTGAAACATCTTTTTGGGTAGGATGATAATCACCTGGTGAGAAAGGGAGCATAGTGCCATTGATAACAAAGTAATGGAGGATAAAAATGCCTTAGATGCTTTGATAGGTTGTGGCTTGTTAAAATTATTTAAAATTCCAAACATGAAGGCAAATACACGATTCCTTGAGTTGTTGATTCATTACTGGAGTGCAAAGGATGATGCATTCATGATCGATTAGATCCCCCTAAGGATCGAGATAGATGATATTTACTTCATTACCGGTCTTTCTCGAAGGGGAGAGATAGTGCATTCTACTGGAAGGACGAGAGGTAGTCTCAGTGTAGAAGACTACGTCCACATATACTGTCCTGGTCATCCAAAAAAATATTGGAAGTCAGATTCCAATCAAGCACGTAGAGAGCTTATCCTTGAACATCCTAATATTTACCATCGCCAAGGTAAACGGTTCTACTGCTTTACATTAGGCCTCACCTGTATCCATGAGCCTAGTAGTGGAATGCCTCACTAAGATTCCAATGTAAAGGTTGGCTCTACCATCGCATCATGATTGTAAATTCGGAAAGTGAAAATGGTTTGTGAACCAAGACACAATGGGGTTGACACTATGGAAAACATATCGCATTATGGAGGCTAGTATGCAAAATGTTGAGGAAAGTGGTATTCCCTAACATATATGCCAGTAAGAAGATGATACCTGCCATGATGGGTCTGCGGTTAAGGGACCAAAAAGCTTTCTCGAAGAAGTCTCCAAAATTTCTTGTAAAGACAACCCATTCCTGACACTCCAAGCTAAAAGGTCAAAAAGTCCATAAGGTAAAAATCAACTTTTGAAAAAATAATTTTCATTTTGCAACCTATATAAGGACTTTTCGACTCACATTTTTTTCGTTTGTGTTTTGAGAAAGGAGTTGTGAAGACAAACTCAAACAAAATTCCTCCTTGAAATACAACCGTTCAAATTTCTTGAATACTTCCAAGTAACCCTTTTATCATGCTTTTAATCATTTGTGATACTTTTTAGATGTTTTTTCATAATTTGACTATTGGAAAATATGTTAAAAATTTCAACTGTGCGTACACGTGAGTTGAATACAGGTAACATGTGTATACGAGGGCCCTACATGCGACTGTGTAAAAAGGGCACGCAGGTGTGCACGAGTAAAAATTTTAAAACATAAATCTAATGATTTGAAACATCTTTTTGGGTAGGATGATAATCACATGGCGAGAAAGGGAGCATAGTGCCATTGGTAACCAAGTAATGGAGGATAAAAATGCCTTAGATATTTTGAGAGGTTGTGGCTTGCTAAAATTGTTTAAAATTCCAAACATGAAGGAAAATACACGATTCCTTGAGTTGTTGGTTCATTACTGGAGTGCAGAGGATAATGCATTCATGATCGATTAGATCCCCCTAAGGATCAAGATAGAAGATATTTACTTCATTAGCGGTCTTTCTTGAAGGGGAGAGATAGTGCACTCTACTGGTAGGATGAGAGGTAGTCTCAGTGTAGAAGACTACGTCCACATATACTTTCCTAGTCATCCAAAAAATATTGGAAGTCAGATTCCAATCAAGCACGTAGAGAGCTGATCCTTCAACATCCTAATATTTACCATCGCCAAGGTAAACAGTTCTACTACTTTACATCAGGCCTCACCTGTATCCATGAGCCTAGTAGTGGAATGCCTCACTAAGATTCCAATGTAAAGGTTGGCTCTACCATCGCATCATGATTTTAAATTCGGAAAGTGAAAATGGTTTGTCAACCAAGACACAATGGGGTTGACACTATGGAAAACATATCGCATTATGGAGGCTAGTATGCAAAATGTTGAGGAAAATGGTATTCCCTAACATATATGCCAGTAAGAAGATGATACCTGCCATGATGGGTCTGCGGTTAAGGGACAAAAAAGCTTTCTCGAAGAATTCTCCAAAATTTCTTGTAAAGACAACCCATTCCTGACAATCCAACCTAAAAGGTCAAAAAGTCCATAAGATAAAAGTCAACTTTTGAAAAAATAATTTTCATTTTGCAACCTATATAAGGACTTTTCGACTCACAATTTTTTCGTTTGTGTTTTGAGAAAGGAGTTGTGAAGACAAACTCAAACAAAATTCCTCCTTGAAATCCAACCGTTCAAATTTCTCGAATACTTCCAAGTAACCCTTTTATCATGCTTTTAATCATTTGTGATACTTTTTAGATGTTTTTTCATAATTTGACTATAGGAAAATATGTTAAAAATTTCAACTCTGCGTACACGCGAGTTGAATACAGGTAACCTGTGCATACGAGGGCCCTACATGCAACTGTGTAAAAAGGGAACACAGGTGTGCATGAGTAAAAATTTTAAAACATAAATCTAATGATTTGAAACATCTTTTTGGGTAGGATGATAATCACATGGCGAGAAAGGGAGCATAGTGCCATTGATAACCAAGTAATGGAGGATAAAAATGCCTTAGATGCTTTGAGAGGTTGTGGCTTGCTAAAATTATTTAAAATTCCAAACATGAAGGCAAATACACGATTCCTTGAGTTGTTGGTTCATTATTGGAGTGCAGAGGATAATGCATTCATGGTCTATTAGATCCCCCTAAGGATCAAGATAGAAGATATTTACTTCATTACCGGTCTTTCTCGAAGGGGAGAGATAGTGCATTCTACCGGTAGGACGAGAGGTAGTCTCAGTGTAGAAGACTACATCCACATATACTGTCCTAGTCATCCAAAAAATATTGGAAGTCAGATTCCAATCAAGCACGTAGAGAGCTTATCCTTGAACATCCTAATATTTACCATCGCCAAGGTAAACGGTTCTACTACTTTACATCAGGCCTCACGTGTATCCATGATCCTAGTAGTGGAATGCCTCACTACTGTGTTTGATTGGTGTACACCTCTACTGACCAACATGAAGAACCGACTCACTTCCATTCAGAATGGTGAGACAAAGAATTTTGGATACGGCACAATCTTATGCTTGTTCCTCTTTGAGAAAGTACCCAGGCTTCGACCTAAGGTATTATCGACCATCAGAACCCCGAGGGATCCGCGGATGGGCAGATGGGTTGACTTGATGAAACGCCTAGCGGGTGGGGATATGCCCAGGACGAATTTTGATGATGAGGTTTTCACATGGTGAGATGAATAGGTCATCGCAGTCGATGACTACCCATATGCCGGAATGGATTTCCGAGGAGATCCATATTTAGTATTACCACCAGCTGTAGCATGGGGCACTATAGGCAACAATTTTTTATTTTTTGAATTTCTTAATATTTTTTGAATTTTTAATATAAACGAACTTAAAAATATTTTTATGAGACAAGAAACTTGCAAAATATATGATCATGTTTTAGATGTGGGGCCAGTGAGGCCTGAAGGATTTACCTAACATAGGCATCATGGAAGAGAAGTCGAAAGGGCTGCAACTGAGACAGAGAGAGTTCTCCATGCAGTCCAGAGGAACTTGGTGAGACTGACTCACCAAGTACCCATGATAGCCATATAGGACTTACCCAAGGAGATGAAACATCACGTGGTAGGAGTACCATGGGACTGGGTGCAACTATTTCGCCGTGTGGCCAATGTCATTGTTTATTTTCTAGCTTCTCATCTTGAGCCAGCTAGATAGATGATCAGATCTTCTTATGATTAGAGATGGTCATGGGCATAAGCCCAAATTTTGTAGGGCATTTTGTCCCGATTTTTGTATATTATTTTGGACACAAACACTTTATCTATGTACATGCGACTTTATGATATTCATATATACAATTGATATTTCGATTATTTTTGAATTTTTTTAATTTGATGAATGATATGTATGCCAGTCCAATGCTTGATTAACAATAGAATATGCTAAAGAATTTTCTGATCATGGAATGTGAACAAATGTGATATAAAAAATTGATTGTTGCAATACTCTCAGAAATTGGCGATAAAAATAGGGATCTCATACCCGATAAATGTTATTCAACTGAGATACCAGTAGTTGTGAGTCTAAATAAACCACTAATGAATCAATATCAAGAGATGTCACTTCGGATAGAAAATTAATAGCGGCAGTATATTCAGCAATATTATTCGAAACAGGACAGATACATACTCCTATTGAAACCATCAACTGGCCAGATGGATAATAAATAACCCAAGCTGTAGAAGCAAGGTTTCAGGTATGCCTACTCAACATCAAATAAAAAATATCAACATCTCTAAAACCGATAGATAGATATGTACAAACATACAATATATACCAACAAGTAAGTATTCGGTCGAAGCCTAAGCAAAGTAATTCTTAAGGTAGAGCCCATTTCGAGGCTCCGCAAAATTGTTTCCTTCAAAGTCAATTAATTCAGAAGCTCCCTTTTTCAAAAACTACTTGACTATAAAGGGACCATACCACATAGACTTAAACTTGCCCGCCTCCAAGGCATCTTTGCCTTGATCGTAGACCAAGACAAGGTCACCTTCAGAAAATTTTCTAGGACAGACAAATTTATCGTATTGACTTTTTACCCTTTGTTTATGGGCTTCATTTATTGTGGTGGCATCTCGACGCTGCTCATCAAGATGCTCCAAATGAACAAGCAACTCCTCAAGGCTAGAAGTCTCTGGAAGATAATGGCAGAAGTGTCCTCAGACACGTAATTTTATTAATCAGAAAAAAATAATTACATAATTGATTTTGCAAGAGTTTATACCCGAACAACACAAACACTCTTTCAATGAGCTATATATAAGCTCCATGTCCTAACTACCTCTAATTATGGATCACTTATTAAATAACAAGTGTCCATTTACAATAAATTCTATTCAAACCAACTAGCTAACTAATCTCCTAAAATAGAGCCTAAGATACGACACATTTGGAGAGTCATATCTAGTTACAACAATATGCTAATTCTAGAAGTCTCCATTAAATAATTAAACATTCTAGAAAAGAATTATTAATTTAATATCTTTAAATTAATAATTATTTTATTCTAATTTTATAACCTATGATAAAATTGTATTTTTGGATCATCTAACATTCCCCCCTATGATCCAAAGATACATTACCACAGATACCAAGTTCATCCCTGAACTTAGTAAATTTTATTCTGCCAAGCGGTTTCGTGAAAATGTCAGAGATCTGATCTTCGGAAGGACAATAAACTGGCTTGAGGACATCTTTGGCAATGAGAGATCTGATATGATGATACTCGGTGTCTATATGCTTTGTCTTTGAATGAAAAATTGGGTTCTTGGCAAGTTTGATGGCTGACTGGCTGTCAATGAATAACGATGTAGCTTCTGCCTGAGAAATACCCAAGTCCTGCAATATTCGGCGCAACCAAACAATTTCACAAGCTGCTTCCCATGCTGAAATGTACTCTGCTTCTGCTGAAGAAGTGGCCAATATAGCTTGTTTCTTACAAATCCAAGATACTGTTGCTGACCCCATATTCATTAAATAACCTGATGTTGATGCTCGATCATCAATATTCCCAGCAAAGTCGGCATCAGAATATCCACCAAGTACAAAAATTTTAGTCTTTGTGTAAAGAATACCAAAAACTTTTGTTCCTTGGATATATCGAAGAACTCTTTTGGCTGCATTCCAGTGGCTGTCTCGGGGTTCCTACATAAAATGTGAAAGAATACTGACTGCATAAGATAGATCAGGACGAGTATTTTCCAAATAAATCAAGCTTCCAATCAACTGTCTGTAAGTTGTACTGTCCACCTTCCCCCCCTTCAATTTTGAAAGTTTCAAGTTTTGCTCCATGGGGGTAAGAACGGGCTTGCATTCCTGCATGCCAAAACGCTGAAGAACCTCTGCTGCATACTTACTTTGATAAATGAAAATATGATGTGGACGTTGGAAAACTTGAACTCCAAGATAGTAGTGAAGTAATCCCAAATCTGTCATCTTAAAACCTGCATGTAACTCCTTTTTCACCTATGCAATATGATCATCATGATTTCCAGTGATGATCAAATCATCTACATACATAACAAGAATGACCAGATGTTTTCCCTGTTGTCGCACATATAAAGTATCATCAGATTCACTTCGTTGAAAACCAACTTTCTTAAGGTATTCATCCATCTTTGCATACCAAGCTCGGGGAGCTTGTTTTAATCCATATAAAGCCTTGATCAGTTTGCAGACTTTACGTTCTTTTCCTTCAACTTCAAAACTTGGTGGTTGGGTCATATACACTTCCTCCTGTAAATCCCCATTGAGAAAATCACTTTTCACATCCATTTGATGAACTTTCCATCCTTTTTGAGCGGCCAATGCAAGTGTTAATCGGATGGTGTTCCATTTTGCTGTTGGAGCAAAAGTTTCTTCATAATCAATGCCTTCCTGTTGCGCAAAACCTTTTGCGACAAGTCATGCTTTATAATTTTCAAGTTCTCCCTTCTGATTATACTTAATTCTATAAACCCATTTACAGCCTATGGGTTTAACATTTGCTGGACAATCAGCAAGTTTCCAAGTGTTGTTAGCAATGACTGCTTGATATTCTTCAACCATAGCCTGTTACCATTCTTTATGTTTTACTGCTTCTTTGTATGTGGAAGGTTCAGTAAAATCATTTGCTATCAAGGCAAAATTGCCTTCACTTCTATGTGCCCTTCTGGTGCTAGTTTTATTCTATTCATCAGGCTTCACATCTTTCAAAAGTTGAACTGCCCATTTCGGAAGTTGGTGCTCACTTGTTTGTGCTTCTGTAAAGTCCCCATCATTGTAAAGAGGATTAATATAAACTGATGTTCATCGTTCAGGTGAAGAATGTGGATAATCATTGTCAGAAGAACTGCTGGTGCTTGGAGATGCGAATGAACTGCTAGAAGAACCAGATGATGTTGTTGATGTAGATGGACTGGATGACTCATCTTTAGAGGAAGGAAAATCAAGTTCATACCAATTTGGTGAAGTTGGTTGACTTTGCATTTTTCCATTTCTTTTACTTCCCTTAGTTTCTATCTTGTGAAGAAGATTTTCAATTTCTTCAGCACTTTTGCTCTCAGTTTCATCAAAAATGACATCCCTGCTTACAATGAATTTTCCATTGGTCAAAAGACGGTACCCTTTCTTCTCATCAGAATAGCCAATCATAGTGCATTTTAAACTTTGTGATTCAAGCTTAGTTCATTTTTCTTTCGGAACTAAGGCATAACAAACTGACCCAAAAACTCTAAGATGTTGAACTCGAGGTTTGAAACCAAACCAAGCTTCATAAGGTGTGATTTCGTCTAAAGAAGCAGTTGGAGATCTATTTCTTAAGTAGACAGTTGTATGAATTGCTTCCGCCCAATATGTTGGACTTAACCTCTTGAAAGTTAACATGGATCTCGCCATTCCTAACAAAGTACGATTCATTCTTTCGACTACTCCATTTTACTGTGGAGAGTAAACATTAGTAAGATGTCGTCTTATGCCATTTTCACTGCAATAATTTTTGAATTCATTCGAAGTGAATTCTCCTCCATTATCTGTCATGAGAGTACCTATCTTTTCCTTGACTTCATTTTCAACAAGTTGGCGAAAAATTTTAAACTTATCAAATGCTTCTGACTTGTTCTTCAAGAAGTAAACCCAAGTCATTATGTTGAAATCATCAATGAATAGTAAGAAATATCTGTAACCACCAAATGAAGTTTGTAGTGGACCACAAACATCACTATGAACTAGTTGTAGCCGCCTGTTTGCACGCCATGAACTTGTTGGAAAACTTTCTCGATTTTGTTTGCCCTAAATGAAAGCTTCACATTTTGCATTTTCCCTTTGGAATGTGGGAATTCCTTTAACCATTCCTTGTTTCTGTAATTGAGAAAGACTGTCAAAATTCAAATTTCCATATCTTACATGCCATAGTCTTATAGGTGAAATACCCGTAGTCACTGCCGTGCAAAATCAGAATGCCTTGGAATAACTGTCCCTTTCATCCGTAACAGTTTTCCATCTTCATAACCTGTCATGACTGTTTTCAAGTTCTGTTTCACTGAATTAATCTTCACTAAACCATCTTCCATAATCACCTGATGTCCTTCTTGTCGAATCGTGACTAAAGAGAGCAAATGTTTCCTGAAACTGGGTACATACCATACATTGGAAATCATTTTTTCTCCAATACCCGGGAGAAAAACTTTCACTACTCCTTTTCCATAAGGAGTATGTTTTGTATCATCAGCAAGAAAAATGGAATTAAGTTGGCAATCTTGAAAATTCCAGAAAAAATCACATCGACAAGTCATGTGCTGAGTTGCCCCGGAATCGAAGATCCAAGCATCTTCGTAGTCACTTCTAAGATGGGATGAAATTTGTGATGTTGGTGAGGAAGTAAAAACATATTCTGAGTTATCTTCATCTTGATCATTTGCAAATTTTGCTGAATGCTGCTAAAACTTGGGAATTTTATTAAGTGGTGTTCGACAATCTTCAGCATAATGGCCAACTTTGTTACATCTTCGACACACAATTTGACTTAAGTCTCTTCCTCTTCCTGAAGATTGTCCTCTGCTTCTGCTTTGACTTCTATTTTGAGATTGTCCTCTACCTTGATTATTATATCCTTGTTCTTGAAAATTGCCTCTTCCTTGGTTGTTTCTTCTACCTTGAAAATTATTTCTTCCTCCTCTGTTAAAATTGTTTCCTCTGCTTTGGCTTCGTCCTCGATTATGTGCTACTTGATTCTGATTTCCTCTGCCTCTGCCTCGAGAACTGTCTGCTAATGACTTACTAGTGCTGGCCTCTATGAGAAAAACATCTTCATCTACTTTCTTCTTCTTCCCAAAAGTTTTATCATGTTGAGTCAACATTTCACAGAGTTCATCAAACTTCAGTTTTTCTAGCTTCCGAGTTACTTGTAGAGTCTCCAAAAAATGCGTGTAGGAAGAAGGAAGTCCAGCAATTACAATTGTGACCATAAAGCTATCATCAATTGCAGGAAAACCAACATTAATAATTTCCTGCCTAATATTCTTAAGTCTTGAGACATATTCAAGAACATCACCACCTTTAGTTAATTTTTGTTGCAACAATTTTAATTGTAGATCGACTTTCTTTGATTCTGGCTGAGTATCAAAGAGGTATTTAAAAGTTTTCAAGGCAGACCATGCATCTGTAGCATTTTCTATATTGACATACATTTCATCATTCACAGAATATTTAATAAGAGCTAAGGCTTTAGCATTCTTGATTTCCAATTTTGCTAGTGCAGCTGCATCTGTGGGTTTATTCAGCTTAACATCTCCATCACATATACCCTGCCATAATTCATTGTAAATGAGAGTGCTTTCGATGAGTAGATGCCATGTTTTATATGATTTTGTGCCTTCAAGTTTGTCGGAATTAGAAAACAAATTAATCAACTTAGACATTTTAGCGTTGAAGCGTCGCACCAAGAATCAAAACAAAAATGAAAAGATAGTCAACACAACACACCACGCAAAAAAAAACACGATCTATCGGGGCTTGGCCTTGACCCTCGAATAGTCGTCAAAACAGGAGAAAATTCACTGAGCTTTGCACTTGGGTCTAGTCAATTTCTCAAATTTTTACAAGGCAACTTTTAAAATTTGATTTTTACAATGGTGCTTTTGCACAATCTGGTAAAAAAATTACCCCCCCTCAAAGTAAAAATTACTTTGAGTTACAATCTCTCTGAAAACAAATTACAACTAAATTTTCCTTATCACTCCAAAATTTACAATCCATAACATTTACAAATATCCCTTATTACTCCTTAAAAAATAAACTCCCAAAATTAAAAAAATCACTAAATCTCCCCAAAAATATAATATTCCTTATCTCTCCCAAAATTACAAAAAACCCAAAAACCTTATCACTCCATTAATGTTACAAAATTAAAAAATATTTCTTATTGCTGGCATGCTGGCGTGTTGCTGGTAGGCTGGCTCACACTGGCTTGACATTGGGTTTATCTCCTTCTGATTCATCATAGACTGTTTAGACCTCCGAACAGGCAGCATTGTTATCACTATACATTTCTTTCAACATTTAAACCCCATTAAAGTACCTCTGCTCCCAATACAATTCGCCTTTGAATCGAATCACTGTATTCAAATGCGGACCTGCATCTTCACACATCGATCATTTAACATAACACCATCCATATAATTATAGCGTTATGAAACTTTTAAACCTTTTCATTTAGACGTGGATCTTCATTAAATTTCGATCCAACCCTTTAACCACTTAAAAACAATGTTTGAGTGCCATCTATAACCGTCTCTGATTCGGTACAAACCTCCACATCATGGTACTTACGCCCACAATGGCTACCAAGTAACTCGGTCTCCATAATTGGCTATTCATTCCAGGCAATACGTCCCTCTACATTAATTATTTATCTTTCAAATAGATCTTCAACATTCTGCCCGCAAAGATTGGCAATATGCATTAGAAAATTTGACCCTTTGCGTTTACTGCCATTGCGTACAGCAATATAATAGCAATATCCACCTTTTAAATCGATCTATTCACTGTCAGCTACAACGCCCTCATAACATTAATGTCAATAACTTCTACATCAGTCTTCAATTACCACAGTCTCATACATCTTCAACGCATTCATTTAATCTGGTAAACGATGCTGGTTCATACCTTGAATTTAACTCCACGCTGTAGCGTCTCAAATATGTTGCACCCAACACTATTACTCTGCAATGATATTTAAAAAAACTTCTTAGTTTTTAATTGAACTACGCCAATCAATTGCCTATGCTGGAAATCGAATTCTCAAAGGTTGATACAAAAGACCGCTTGTGATTCAGCCCTCCTTGCGTTGATCATTCCTCAGTCACATAGTGCCAATTGAATTCAAACTTCTACGCAGAGAACGTAATCTCCAATTTGTACTGGACAAGGCCATTTAACAATAAACCCATTGCTTTTGATCCCAGGAGATGGCGCTGCACAACATTTGTTCGAGATGTAAAATATGTGGTATTTGACGAGGCATAAAATAATAGAAATTCAAGACCCAACGATTTTGATTATAATTCAAAAAATTGATTTTCAAATTTCAAAATCTAAAATCAATAAATTTCTTCTCTTTAAAACAAAAATTTTGACAAATTTCTTACCCAACATTCACTGAACAATTCAATGGAGTTTTCAAAAAATTTGTACAGCTGCAATCTCCTCCTCACATCCACTGCAGCATTACTGGAGCTCTGATACCACAATAATAGTAGAAGTGTCCTCAGACACGTAATTTTATTAATCAGAAAAAAACAATTACATAATTGATTTTGCAAGAGTTTACACCCGAACAACACAAACACTCTTGCAATGAGCTATATATAAGCTCCATGTCCTAACTACCTCTAATTATGGATCACTTATTAAATAACAAGTGTCCATTTACATTAAATGCTATTCAAACCAACTAGCTAACTAATCTCCTAAAATAGAGCCTAAGATACGACACATTTGGAGAGTCATATCTAGTTACAAAAATATGCTAATTCTAAAAGTCTCCATTAAATAATTAAACATTCTAGAATAATAATTATTAATTTAACATCTCAAATTAATAATTATTTTATTCTAATTTTATAACCTATGATAAAATTGTATTTTTGGATCATCTAAAAAAAGAAGACCAACAACTAGTTTAAGGGAAGGAATTTCACATTCAACAGGAAAGATAGATTCCAACCCATAAACCAATTGAAAAGGAGTAAAGCCAGTGGTAGTCTTAACTCATGTTCAGTGTGCCAAAAATGTTGGGTACAACATGATGTGCCAATTGGATCTAGCTTTCTTAATTGTCCCTTGCAAGATTATTTTAAGGGATTTGTTCATGGCTTTGTCCTGCCCATTCTCCTGAGGATAATACGGAGATGAATGCTCTTTAGGGATACCAAACTGGGAAATAACTTGATTGAAGAAAAACAAGGTTGTTGTTTCACTATCATTCTTAAAAGTAGGCATGGCCTTAGCCCACTTTGTAAAGTAGTCTACGACCACTATGATGTACTTGTGATTTCCTACCAAAGGCGGATTATAAGTAGTGAAATCAATGCCCCACTTCGTGAAAGGACCGACGGTGATAATAGGGAAAAGCAGAGCTGGATGCACGCACATCTTCTGAGTATAGACTTGACAAGGATGGCATCTTTTGACCGCTTCAATACAATATTTGAAGATTGAAGGCCAAAAGTAGCCTACTCAAAAAATATTTTGGGTTGTTGCAACGCTGGATAAATGACCACTACAAGCTCTAGTGTGGTAATCATTAAGAACTGGTTGTGCTTCTTCCAAGGTTAAACAATGCCTAAGGATTAAATCAATCCCGTGATGATATAATGTATCACCTATAATAACATAATTCTTAGCAAGGTGATGCAAATTTATATGCTAATATTTGGAAAAAGCGGGTGGAAACTTCGAAGTCTGGAGATATAGAATGATATCCCCATACCAAGGATCTTGTGAAGAAATAAGAAATAAGTGTTCATGAAGAAAAATTTACTCGTGAATAATTTCTTCCTAACAAGGCAGCTCTAATATCAACTCTGCAAATACAAAATATTTCTTAGATTTAGCCGACATGGATTCAAGATCAAATTCTTGCAAAATGACAATCCATCTATTATATTTTCTCCCAATCACTCACTTAATAAGAACAAACTGAAATCGATTGGTGACTCCTAAGACAAACGTTTTTGGAATCAGAATCTAATACCAAAGCTGCTAGATAGCATGGACAACTACCAAAGCTAATTTCACGATGGGAGGATAGTGCAATTCAGGACCTACCAAGCCTCGACTTAGATAGTAGATTACATGCTCACATAAGGCATCATCTTCCTGAACCAGAACCATACCAATGGCTGATTCTACTGCAGCGAGATACAAAAGGAAATCTCTGCTATTATCAAGTATACTCAACAATGGAGAAGAGGTTAATTCTTTTTTCAAAGCATCAAAACATCATTGCGTGAAATCATCCCATAAAAATGGGACCCCTTTCTTAAGCAAATGCATAAATCCTTTTGTGATCTCAGCATAATTAGCAATAAATATCCTCTAGAAATTTTCTTTTCCTTGGAGACTTTGAAGTTGACATATGGAAGATGGTGGAGGTAAATAAGTATTTCCTCAACCTTGAAGGGATCAACACAAATCCCCTATGTTGACACGATTAATCCTAACAACCGCGGATGTGACTGTGAAAACGCACTTATTCAGATTCAACCAGATTTTATAAAAATGACACCGCTCAAAGATCAATTGAAGGTGCTTAATATGATCAATTCTCTTCCGAGAAAGAGCAACTAAATCATCCAGATATGCTTCGATAACATGCTTGATGTCGTGAAAATCATATGACATGGCCCGCTGAAAAGTGGCTCCAACATTTTTTAGGCCAAAAGGTATCTTTTTGTACATAAATGTACCCTAAGGACAAATAAAGGTTGCCTTGCACTGATCTTCTGGACGAATAATAATTTGATTGTAACTAGAGAATCCATCCATGAACAAAAAACATTTCATTACCCGCACATTCATCAAAAATTTGATCAATAAAGGTAATGGGGTAACTGCCTTCCAAACAAGCCTTATTTAGGTTCCTAAACTCAATACATACTCGAACCGCTCTTTGCTTTTTTTCTACGAGGACTGAATTAGAGACCCACTCAGTTCGAGGAAAGAGGTATGTGAAACTCACGTTTAGCAGCTTTTCAACTTCAGCTTTGATAGCTTCCACTTTTAGAGGATTAACTGGTCGAGGTTTTTAACGAATAGGTTTATCATTTCTGTATGTCTTGATCTCATGCTGGACAATATATGGATCTATTCTAGGAATTTCTTCATAAGACCAAGAGAACACATCATGAAACCCTTAGAAGAGATTGGTATAAGTGTGAATTTCTTCAGGGGAATAGTCAGATCCAATGAAGACATTTTCAATTATGTTAGGATTCCTAGAGATGTTCATTGGTACAGTTTGTGAGATAACAGACATATTACCTTCAGCAGAAAATTGTGTTGGGGCCAAAGGGTTTAAAATTGTATGAACGGACAAAGTTGACTCAATTTCTTGCAAATGAGGTAGGAAATATGAACGATGATGTAGATCATCCCATGTTCTATCAACACCCATCATTGCTTCTAGGATTTCTTCCTCGGATGGTAAGACCTTATCTAAGAAATCTTGAGCCGAAGTTGAATTGAGGGTCCAGGCTGGAGCCACACCTCCATCTAACTCCTCTGGTCAGAAAGGAATAGAATGGAAGTCTTCATAATTAACAATAGACTAATAAAAAATTTCTGTTGTAGACATAGGACATGCCATTCCAGCTACCTGCCCTCCATCTAATGTGGTGTTAGACGAAGATAAAGGCCAAGGGTCTGAAAAATAATGAGTTCAAAAGAAATCGCTTCGAGAAGGTCCCTTGGAGGATTAAATAGCGTCGATTCTAGCTAAAGGAGTAGGAAGATAAAAAATACCCATTAAAGAAGAGTACATTTGTTATATGGAATTTTTGCCTATGGATAAGTACATTTTCCCTAAGTGGGTAGTTACACTTAGAACAATAGAAAGAAAGTGGTTTAACATTTTCCTATAATAGATAGATGAGATTAAGGAACTTACTTGTGATCTTTCACGTCCTTTGATCTCCTTTGAATTTATCGCATCGCTCCCACTTGAGCTAAATTCGCTCAATTGGTACCTGTCAACAGAAATAGAAAATGAAAACGATAAAAACATATAATCTATCTACTATAAACAAATGGAATTTACAACATTTAAACATATATGCATCATAGATATGAACAAGAATATGGGAAAAGGAACAAACAACTTTATTGATGTAGAAGGAGGAGTTACACCCAATGCGGTTCAATCTTGTGTCACTCATCTAGCTTTAGTCCAGACCCTTGTCACACCAAAAGCACATCAATCTAGCAGCATAACATTACTTGACATGAACTGAAATCTAAAACCAACAATATTTCTCTACAATCTTCAAATTCCAGTCTCCTGATCACTATGACGAGTGGTCAATTTATAAGGAAATTCAAGTGGTAATTACATAAATTGGGCATTAAATGGTTTTCCAAAATTGGAGTTAGTTTCCATGGAGAAAGGGAAGAGAGGATAGAGGGCTAATTGATCCATAGCCTATCTAAATTCGATCTCATAGGATGAGATAAGAGCTGGGCATCCCTCTAGAATGCTCTAGAATCAAGGATTCCCATAATCTAATGCAAATTTTTCTCTTTCTCACCCAGCGCAGGTCAAAGTTGACCTAAGTGCACTATAGTGCAGGCCTAAATGGGTCTACCTGCTCTGCAGTGCAGTTACCCCTAACCAGGGCTATGTTGGTGTCCCAAGGAGGCATTTCAATGGGGTTTCAAGCTAGGAAACTTTCATGGATGGAAGCATTCAATTTGATGACTTGTCTAGGGATGTAGAAAAAAAATTAGGGTTTGATGAGCCCTAATTGTACTGATATGATCATCGAGAGTGATGTACCCAAACAGACCTGTAACAGTTTCCCCATAAAGCATGAAGTAAAAAATGATAATTTTGAGTGATATGCTTTATGATGTGAGGAGGACGATATAAAGTGGACGGTGACATGCATCGATTACAATACATAATATCATGATATCTTTGAATTTTTCATGAATTGCTGAGGAAAGGCATACCCATACTCAGCATATAAACTTTTCATTACATGTACATAAATCAAATAGTCATCTATAGATATAAACCCATGATAGGATGACCATATGTGTAAATCCATTGTACAGATGATTTAGTACTCTCCTAAAATCACAGTCTGGATGGATGAAACTAGATATGGGGTCTTATATTTCATCCAATGATTCACTCAAGTACAAGTCTAACCATGTGAAAATGTGATATGAAGTCGAACATGGGAAGACATCATCCGATTACCACCCAATGATGTAAGCTATTAACAGACGCGAGAGAGATCACTGATAATGATAATGATTCTCAAGGTACTATACTACATTCTGCATGGTGTGAATAGATGTTTTGATCTCAAACACCATACAAAGTCTTCAGTCGAAGGCCAATGATGTCAACCTGTCGTTGGAAGTGAGAAATTTTTCATTGATGTATGCAAGCCTCAAGGTACTCGAAGGGTGTTTCTAAGTCAACTTCTTGGATAATGTGTTGATGTCGACAAGAAGCAACTCATCACAGGAGGGGCTTGATGTATCCCCCATCAAGAACATGAAATGAGTGTAATGATTTTGAAGATAGAATGTGACTGACAACACAATGTTCAAGAATGGTGATCATGAAAATCAAGGTTTATGAGTATTGCAAATGAAGAAGTTTACTGAGTGAGTTCTCTTGAACATGTCGATGACACTGAATGAATTGGCATCATTGACCCAAAACCAAAGTGATGGATAGTGTGATAGACCATAGGTATGATAACCATCAAGCAGATAACCCAACCCAAATAGTCATAGAGATGAAGTGAAAGTGTCATGTTCAAGAGCGACTTGCTACCATCAAGTGATTTATGCCTTTTCCCATTTTCCCCAGTCATTGCTGACTAGTACCTCTTTATTTTTTTAAATAAGCTTGATGAGGATAACATATGCTTGTAGTATAATTCCACCCTTCGAGTGAATCCATAGCTATGTGATGTTTTGACAAGTCTAGTGAAGGTGAAAATCAGTCTTGTCATGATGGACAAGTTTGTCGCTAAGTGATGTTTTAACGAGGTTAACAACAATGAAAACTCGGTCCTTTTCATGTTTAGAGAGTTTGAAAATCGATAAAAAGAAAACTCCCCAAGTTCATTTTCGTAAATTTGTCTCTCAAGTCTAAAAAGCATAAAATAATACAAGAGAGAACCTATTGACCATGTTCGAGCAACGTATTCTGTTTTCGTAAGTAATCGATCTCAATTTGGAAAAAGGTTAAACTTATACTGAGTAGATGTTGTTTCAAATCCATTTACGATCTGAAAAGGATAAGCGCTTGGCAACCTTTTCGTGTTTAAAGAGTTGGAAAAGAACTTGAAGGCAGACCCCCTATTTTTATTTTCTTTTAACGAGTCAAAAAGGAAAATACTCGATGATATTTTTATTTTTTACGAGTCAGAAAAGAGCTTAAAGGTGACTCGTCCCAGAGGAATGAGTGGTATAAAGGGTAGCAACTGGTTATAGTGCAGTTGGAACTTCTCAAAACATATTGATTTATGTGAAGAGAATGGCTAATAAAACCACTCAATGCAACTGTTCCTCAAAAAAGGTATAACAACCAAGTGAAATCATATGATTGGCCAAGCAGATAGTGACAATGGAAGGAGAAAAACAAAGGCTCATCTAACGGAAGAGGTTGATAGAATGGAAATCATGAGGGTTTAAAATGGATATGGGTTCATTTTTACACAAGCTTGAACCATAGGGAACTATGCTTGGATTCGGTTTCATGTTTACACAAGCTTGAAACGAAAAACTATGCTTGGATTTAGCTTCATTTTTAGACAACGTGGGTTAATTTTTACACAAGCTTGAACCATGAAAAATCTATGGTTGAGATTGGTTTACATGCCCCCAGCATGATGACTCGATTCTAGGTGCATGCCCCCCAAGATTCATTACATTTACCTATGTAGACTACTCATGGCTATCAGGTGGATGGAATGAAGGTTCATTTACAAGATCAAGTGAAAGACTTGACTGGGATTTTACGAGATCTAATCAAAGACTCAAATTGGAACTTTGGTCTAGGGGATATTGATTCATTTTTTAAATGAGCTTGACACAAGATAAGGAACTCTACTCAAATTCCTCGTTTCATTTTTTAACAAGGTTGACACAAGACAAGGAACTATGTTCTGGGACTTGTTTCATTTTTTAATGAGGTTGACACAGTAAAAGAACTATCCTCATATTCCTTGTTTCATTTTTTATTGAGATTGACATAAGACAAGGAACTCTGCTCATATTCCTTGTTTCATTTTTTAATGAGCTTGACACAAGACAAGGAACTATGCTCATATTTCTTGATCATGACCCATAAGAGGTCATGACTTCCAATAGGTTCTCATCGGATGGGAGAACAATTATCTGGAAGGGATAAGTAGAAAGGAATCCATTAGAGATATTTGGTTCCAATTCCCCCATTACATAATGCACAGCATCACGAAATTGATCATTAGTTGATGTAGGCATGGAACGGGTTGCCACATAAATGACCCGTGGCATGGAAGATACCATTCGGAAAAAAGGACCATTTAGGGAAGATGGTTGACTCGAAGCCATATTTGGACCGAGAAATGAAATCTGGTCAACGGTAACAATTTTGCCTTCATCCAGGAAACACATCACTCAAAAGAGTTTCGAAACAATAGCTCCCATGTCATAAACATAGTCGTGCCCAAGAACTAAATTGTAATCTAAAGGGTCTGGGACTACCATGACATTGAGGTAAACAATTTTTCCTCCCAAAGTAATAGGCAACTGAGGAAGGATCCCTAATGGTTGACTGGTTACTCTATTAAAAGCCAACAAATTCTGGGTAACAAGCACAAGTGGCGACAGACCGAGTGCCTGCCAAGCAGTGGAGGAAAGGATACTCACAGATGCACCTTCATCTATAATAATTCCTGATACAATCATATTATAAACATGTACTATGATTTGGAAAGGTAGATAAGAAGGAAGACAACATCCTGCCAGTCGATTCCAATCAAAGGAAGTGACCAAACTACTTGGAGGGGGTACCATAAGAAAGGGAGAATTAACCCCTTGAGTTACAAGAGCGGGATGATTTTCCTCATATCTTGATGGAACAGGAGGGTTGCCTCCAATCTCATTGGAAGTTGAAGAAACAAAAAGAGCCTGAGTGGTATCATACTCACTCTCTATGGGAAAGGTATGATTAACTAAAGGTGAAATCGAGCAACTATTTCCTCGACCTATGATTGGTCAGGTATAGACTCATGGGATTCACATTCAGAGAGAGTGGATTTGACCAACAGTTGATTTGGGTCAGTCACTTCATCAACTAGTAAAAGATTAAGGAAGAGTCTCCTGTAACCAGATGGAAGTCGTTGCAGAGAAGTAGGACGGTTATCCAACTTTTTTTGGACTTCATCCAAATAGGGGCAAAGGTGAATGGGGTGATTCCCTTCGCATAACCTACAGGGAAACTTAACTTTACCCTTATTTCGATAAACTTTACTACCACTAGTTGATGGTGCGTCACCAACATGATCTCTAGAAGTTGATGACACAGGATGTTGTGAACGAGAAGACCATTCTTCTAAGATCTGAGGAATACCAGAACAATTTTGAAGAGGATGGCCTCTCGTATAAAGTTTGCAAGGATATCGAAGTTTGTGAGGCTTATCAGATGGTTTCTCATCAATAGTTTCATTCGAAGCAATGGTTTCTTGGTTGCCCCCCTGCTGAATTTTCTTCTTCTTCTTCTTCTTCCCCTTCTTCTTCTTCTTATCCACCTAGTTACTAGTGTCAAAACTTTCACTAGGCGAAGAGGAAGAAGGGGAGGAAGAAACAACCAATGAAGAAGGTAAAGGGTCAACTTTAGGACCAACTAGAGGTTGATTTTGTCCAGTTGTAGGAATATTCAGTGGCAGGGTCAAGGAGGTTGAGAATAACCATACTGGCAAGCTGATGGTAAGTCCTAGAAGGGACAATGTAGCCATATAAGGAGCACTAATATTTCTGAAAGGAGGAAAAGGACCAGGATTCCCATCAAAAGGAATTCCTTGATCGGTGGACTCTGAAGTTGTTGCCATATGTCTCGACATAAGATAAACTAAGGAGTGACATGGAGGATGTTATCCATGGTCAATTTATTTTATTTTAATCAAAATAACGTAACAAAATAAAAGAGGGATAATATAGGCTACAATATACTGCCTCAGTAAACCAAGGACTTAACTTACATGCAGGCAATCTCCCTGAATGCTTTTTTTCAGTGTATCACAATATACAAGGTGGTTGACTCGGTTACCTATGGATGGATGGAAACCTAATGTAGTCCTCCCAAATATACTCGAAAGTACGCGGAGGCCCAATCCATGTTAGTGCTGTCTAATGCGAAACAGCACAGTGAGAGAATTCATTTATAATTTTCATCCTATAACACTGCCCTATATACCTAAAAGTACATGGATGAGCTATGATATACTTACGTACATGGAATGAGGTATCACACACGGAATGTATGGCAGACCATTAGCAACGGCTGCTATGTTTAATGACACCGGAACATGTCTCTAGCCTAGACCTCTAAATGTTATGTGTTAAGTTACAATGCTCCATTAGGTTAATTGTCTTAACCTTTAAGTTGATCTTCTTAAGAATTTTCCTTTCAAGGTTCACCACGTGATGTATATTTGCAATTCCTAGAATGCAACTAACATGGGAAACATTCTTTCATTCAATTAAAAATGAAAACCATAGCTAGTAAGGGATAGAGCAATCAGATCTTTGACAAATATCAAACAGCACACTTAATGCAATTTCCCTAGCTATTCCTATCAAGCATTCACCAAATACAATATGCACAATGAAATTTTTTCTTTTTAGTCCCTTTAGTGTTTAAATGAAGAAAAAGGAACTAGATGCACAAACGATTAACCACTGTTTTTCACAAGAAACGAAGACTTTAAGACAGTTTCATTTTCAAATAAATGAAGACTTTACAACAATTATTTTTCAAAAAAGTAAAGACTAATCAATGTAAGCTAACTTTGAAAAGGAATTTGTTATCACTTGGATTGAACCTCAGGCTGAAGGAAGGCAATGTTGGGGTAACCATAAACCACGCTTAGCCAAGTAGCTAGCTATACTAGGCTAGGAGAGGGCTCTCTCCATAAGGACCTCAACCAAGATGACTGGATCAAGAAAATGATATTAGGCTAGGTATAGTAGCACAAGGTTTTGTTGTGGCCACCAACAACCCCCCTCTTTGTTTGATATTAGCAATAACACCAAGCAAATGGGGACCCTTAATAAAAAATCCAAACAAACATTTTATGAAAAATTTTGTATTTGACTCATTAAAACTTTATCGCATCTCGAAAAGAGAATGAAACGTTTTCTTATGAGCATAATAATTGCGAAGAAGCGACACGAAATTCATCGCATCGCATTCATTATGAAGCGCTCTTAAATGAAAGAACTTAAGAAATCTCCTACAGCCGATATGCGACGTCGTATATCGCAACATCGCGTAAGTAGCACACAATGACTGAATGACTAAATGTTGCGATCTGCGATGCTGCGATCTGCGATAAATGCGATTTGCAAAAATTCCCGATCATGATTTTCTGCGATGACACATCTTGACGACGCGATCCGCGATGCTGCGATGCGAGTCGCAGAACTCGCCCATCGCGAATTTTCCTCGTCGCAGTATTCAAGGAAAGTTGTCCATTAACCAAAATTAGGCGCGCGCCTTAAAAGAAATTAATGATTGTATGCCAAAGTATTCAGGAAGGACAGTCTTGTGTCTTTCGAAGAGTCAGTTCGCTATGGATGTCATGATTATGCATTCATAAGATCTTGAAGCTTTCATGTCAATCTTTATTATCATTACTCTTTTCCTTTGCGTAACCTGTAAGACAGGAAATAACATGAAGCAATGTGCAGGAGACATCAAAGGAAAAGGGGAAAGTGTCAATGCTCGGAGAACAGAGAAGAGATCCCTTCAAAAAAACAGATGTTGATGTCAATATGCCACCTAAAGCTCAGAGTCAAAGGCGCACAAAAGCAACATGTTTACAAAAAACCCTGAATCTTACACACCAAAAAAGCCTGGAATAAAGAACGGAGGTAGTTTTCGATGTAGAAAATTATTCAGAGAGTAAAGTCCCTAACTTTTTCAGTCATTCGCAAGGCCGGAAACCGAAATAGCAAAAGCAAAATCAGTTTGAGAGAAATTTGGGTCATTACCAAGTATACACGCAGTGAATACACCCAGCCAGAGGAAGATTCTCGAAAATATCTTCTAGTTTACCAGAAAGTGGTGCCAGCGCTTGTTATTTCTATTTTTATAGCTCAAACGAAAGCGGAAGGTGACCAGCCGACTCTTCCCAAGTGAATGTTGCATGCTTGCAACACTAAGGAGAAAATATAGAAATGGTTCACAATTAGATTCAATTTTTAGAAATAGTTTTGCTTTATCAGAAGGGAAGTCATTTAAAAACCGTATCCTAAATTTATGTAATTAAGTTAATTAGCTAGCAGTATTTAAACCCTTCTCAGGCATTTAGAGAAGGGTCCAGAAATTTGTCAAAAACTTGTCCTCGGAACATGCACTTCTGCACCCTGAAAGGAGGTTTTGATGAATGGATGGATCGAGATTTATTAATGTTTGCATTTGATGTCTGCTACTGATGTTGTACTTTTGTACTCTTACTAGATGTTAGAACAAGTAGAGATAAATCGTTTTTGCTTGAAGTTTATGAGTAGGATTAGTCACAAATGGTACTTTTATCTCTTGGCCATTTCTGCTTATATTCTTAAAGTGATTTACAGTTTTCATTTGTTTATATGTTATTGCATGAATGTATGAGTTATCATTTGGCACTTCTGTACAGTGGAGTCATTTATTTATGTCTGATATATGAATAACTTTTTATGCGATATGCTGTTCACAACTGTTTTGCCTAACTTCTTATGCAAATTGGTTTATCTTAATTGATTTCTATTCTTATGATAGCTGAATGATATTTATTACCAGCTATTGTTTGAAATCTCTTTAGATCGCATAATAGAAGATATACACCCCGGGTTAGCGTAGATTAGATGTGTTGTTTCTCATTAGATTACAATAGCATAGAGTTAGTTTAAGAATCTGAATTAAATTAGC
>APFE031048551.1:37122-53229 GCA_000404065.3 Pinus taeda | reverse complement strand
CTTAACCCAAAGAAATCTTTTTTCACATTAAGTGAAGGAAAACTTCTAGGATTCATAGTGTCAAAATCTGGTATTCACATTGAGCCTGATAGAATCAAAGAAATTTCTGAAATATCCCTAGCTCATAATAAAAAGGCCATGCAATCTTTTCTTGGTCAAATCAATTTTGTAAAAAGATTTGTCCCAGATTTTTCACGAATTGTTTCTCCTTTGCAAACCATGATAAAAAAGAATTCAAATTTCAAATGGGGTCAAGATGAGCATGAAGCATTCAACCTGATCAAACAAGCTATCATTAATGCTCCATCTCTAACGACCCCAAATTTTTCAGAATCTTTTATCTTATACACATTCGCCTCAGAGAAATCATATGCCGCGATTCTAACTCAAGCAAATCAAGAGAAAACGGAAGCTCCAATTGCATTTTTTAGCTCGAATCTACAAGGTGCTGAACTCAACTATTCAGACGTGGAGAAACAGGCATATGCTGTTTTCAAAGTGGTCAAATATTTCAGACCTTTCTTACTTAAAACCCATACCAAGGTCATAGTACCGTTTCCAGCGGTAAGAAATCTTCTAATACAGAAAGATGTGGGTGAAAAAAGAGCAAATTGGATCACTGCTTTACAAGAATACGACCTTCAGATCAAACCAGCAAGAATTGTGAGAGGTCAAGGCTTCTGCAAAATGTTGGCTGGAGCATTGCAAATTCTTGAAAATTCATCTGAAGAGGTACAAACGTATGAGGTATGCTCCAGAACACCTAGATCACACCAAGAAAAGAGCTCTGAGATTGAAAGCTAAACAATATAAGCTCATAAATGATGTCCTGTTTAAAAGGAATTATGATTCTGTGCTTCTTAGGTGTCTTGAGAAAAATGAAGCCGAAAAGGTTTTGTAGGAACTCCATGATGGACCCGCAGGCGGACACTATGCTGGAGATGCTACTGCACATAAGATCTTACGCGCAGGATATTATTGGCCCACACTGTTCAAAGACTTACACAGTTACGTGAGGAAATGCCAAGTCTGTGAAACTATTGCAGGGAGACAAAAGAAGCCGTCCATCCGACTACAGCCGGTAAACATCGAGCAACCGTTTAGTCAGTGGGGCTTGGACATAATAGGTGAGATCGTTCCTCACTCTTCTAAGCAGCATGGATACATCCTCATGGCAACAGATTATTTCACTAAATGGGTAGAAGCAATTCCTCTCAAGACATCTAATTCTGAAAACATCATTGAATTCATAGATCAATTTATAATCACTAGGTTTGGATTGCCGACGGCTTTGATGTTTGATAATGCCTCGTACTTTTCTAGGAATGCAATGACTGAGTTTGCACTTAAAAGACGGTTCAAACTGAAATATTCGGCCAACTACTATCCGCAAGGAAATGGATTAGCTGAGTCAACAAATAAAAACCTAATCAGGATTATTAAAAGAACAGTTGACCAGAACAAAGAATTGGCACAAACTTTGGTAAATGCTTTATGGGCAGATAGGATAACGAAGAAAGCTCCAATCGGCACTTCTCCCCTTAACTTAGTTTATGGGAAGGAAGTGGTTCTTCCAACTCACTTAATGATCCCCTCCTTGTCTTTAGTACAATACATCGATGAAGTATCTACTTCCTCCTTACAATTAAGACAAATGGAAATAATTAAATTAGAAGAACGACGAGAACAAGCTAAGAAAACCCATGCTCATCACCAAGCGCTAGTAAAATCCTCTTTTGATTCAAGCATAATGACCATAATTTTTTTTCAGATGGGAGATCTAGTTTTGAAATGGGATAAGGCTCATGAAGAAAAGGGCAAACATACAAAATTTCAGAAAATGTGGCTTGGTCCTTTTCAGATTGTACAAGTCATAGGCCCATCAATATTTGTGTTGCAGGATTTAGCAGGTAGAAAATATTCTTTGCCTGTTAATGGAAAGATCCTTAAAATATATTTTCCATAGAAGATTACTCTTCTATTTTTGTAGGATAGTTTTTGTTTTTCTTCTTTCTTATAAATAAAACCAGTTGTAGATGGTTACTACAGGAGTTCACGAAAAAAAGACACCAATTCTCTGTTAAATTTTGATTTTTTTCGCTTGTACAAATAGTAAAATTTTTCAGAAATCTGATCTTTATTATTGATGGATAGAGTTAACTTTACCCTAGATATGATACTAGTTTCAACTTCAAAAAATTTGATGAAAGCAACCTTTGGAAAAAAAAAAAATTATATCAGCACAATGAAAGGTGTCAATAATAAAATAAATATTCTCTGTAAAACTGCTGTTTTCAAAACTCCATTATTGTCGTCTAGAGCTTTCTTAAGGAAAAACAATGGTTTCCTCCCTATTAAAGAAAATCGTAGCATTCAAAGGAACAATCCGAGAAAACACTATATCTCAAAGAATAAGAGGTCTCATCACGAGCCGACTTATCATGATCACGCATATTATAACTCACTAACTTTGCCAATACTGTCCACCAAAACAGGGCAAAGACTCAAGATTGTTGCAATCAAAAGACAAGGGGTCTCACCACGAGCCAGCTTGTTCAGCAAAAAGTGTAAATCAAGTGAGTGACTGTGTCATAATTTGGCCACCAAACCAAGACATTGTTCTTTAGAGAATAAAAAAGGAAAAAGTGTCAAAATGGGTTTTTCTCTGAAAGGGTTGTAAATAGCCTTAAGCAGGATAAAGGATCATTGCTGGGTAACAGGTAATCCTGTCGAGGCTATGGACGCCTGCTGGCAGCAGAGGCTCTACCTACGACAAATGAGCATATTTTAAAAAGCCAACACATAGAGAAGACCTTATTTTCTTCTTTTAAAGACCAAGTAGTGGCTGATGTAAATACAACGACTAAGCCTGAGGAAGCAAACGATTGGAATAGAAAAAGGTTGAAACAAAATATCATTGATAGGATAAGGCATAATGTACTCTATCTGTCCATAAAAAAATTTAGACTTATGAAAATTTTTCTGCTTCGGAAGTTAAAAATTCAATAGAAAAGAAGAGATAACTCGTTCTTCCCAGTGAATCGCCATTGTTGTGGCCACCAACAACCCCCCTCTTTGTTTGATATTAGCAATAACACCAAGAAAATGGGGACCCTTATGAAAAAATTTGTATTTGACTCCTTAAAACTTCATCGCATCGCGAAAAGAGAATGAAACGTTTTCTTATGAGCATAATAAACTGCGAAGAAGCGATGCGAAATTCATCGCATTGCATTCATTATGAAACGCTCTTAAATGAAAGAACTTAAGAAATCTCTGATGGCCAATATGTGACGTCGCATATCGCAACATCGCATAAGTAGCACACAATGACTGAATGACTAAATGTTGCGATTTGCGATAAATGCGATTTGCAAAAATTCGCGATCATGATTTTCTGCGATGGCACATCTTGACGACGCGATCCGCGATGCTGCGATGCGAGTCGCAGAAATCGCCCATCGCGAATTTTCCTCGGTGTAGTATTCAAGGAAAGTTGTCCATTAACCAAAATTAGGCGCGCGCCTTAAAAGAAATTAATGATTGTACGCCAAAGTATTCAGGAAGGACAATCTTGTGTTTTTCAAAGAGTCAGTTTGCTATGGATTTCATGGTTATGCATTCATAAGAGCTTGAATCTTTCATGTCAATCTTTATTATCATTACTCTTTTCCTTTGCGTAAACTGTAAGACAGGAAATAACATGAAGCAATGTGCAGGAAACATCGAAGGAAAAGGGGAAAGCATCAATGCTCGGAGAACAGAGAAGAGATCCCTTCAAAAAAATAGATGCTGATGTCAATAAGCCACCTAAAGCTCAGAGTCAAAGGCGCACAAAAGCAGCATGTTTACAAAAAATCCTGACGCTTACGCACCAGAAAAGCCCGGAATAAAGAACGGACGCAGGTTTCGATGCAGAAAATTATTCAGAGAGTAAAGTCCCTAACTTTTTCAGTCATTCGCAATGCCGGAAACCTAAATAGCAAAAGCAGAATCCGTTTGAGAAAAATTTGGGTCATTACCAAGTATACAGGCAGTGAATACACCCAGCCAGAGGAAGATTCTCGAAAATATCTTCTAGTTTACTAGAAAGTGGTGCCAGCGCTTGTTATTTCTATTTTCATAGCTCAAATGAAAGCGGAAGGCGACCAACCGACTCTTCCCAGGGGAATGTTGCATGCTTGCAGCACTAAGGAGCAAATACAGAAATGGTTCACAATTAGATTCAATTTTTAGAAATACTTTTGCTTTATCAAAAGGGCGGTCGTTTAAAAACCGTATCCTAAATTTATGTAATTAAGTTAATTAGCTAGCAGTATTTAAACCCTTCTCAGGCATTTAGAGAAGGGTCTAGAAATTTGTCAAAAACTTGTCCTCGGAACATGCACTTCTGCACCCTCAGAGGAGTTTGATGAATGGATGGATCGGAGATTTATTAATGTTTGCATTTATGTCTGCTACTGATGTTGCACTTTTGTACTCTTAGTGGATGTTAGAACAAGTAGAGATAAATCGTTTTTGCTTGAAGTTTATGAGTAGGATTAGTCATAAATGGTACTTTTATCTCTTGGCCATTTATGCTTATATTCTTAAAGTGATTTACAGTTTTCATTTGTTTATATGTTATTGCATGAATGTATGAGTTACCATTTGGCACTTCTGTATGGTGGAGTCATTTATTTCTGTCTGATATATGAATAACTTATTATGCGATATGTTGTTGACAACTGTTTTGCCTAAATTTTTACGCAAAGTGGTTTATCTTAATTGATTTCTATTCTTATGATAGTTGAATGATCTTTATTACCAATTATTGTTTGAAATCTCTTTAGATCGCATAATAGAAGATATACACCCTGGGTTAGCATAGATTAGATGTGTTGTTTCTCATTAGATTACAATAGCATAGAGTTAGTTTAAGAATCTGAATTAAATTAGCTTTAAAGTACTCTTAGGTCAGCTTCATCCAACTCTACACACACACACACACCCTTAGATTGGGAAACTGGTCCCATTATCCCCAGTCGGACCCGCTATACCAAACGGATAAGGAGCTACCAACCAAGTTTCGGACTGGGTGGGTATTCCCCTTGTTGTCGACCCACTTTTCGGGGCTTCAACAGGTTTGTTTGGATTTTGAAAGGGTTTTGTTGGATTAGGAGGAGCTAGACAGTTAGGGCAAGGAAATTAGGTCAAAGTTGTAGGGTTTCGATGGGGCAAGGTAGGCACAAGGCTCAACACTCTAGGGTTTGATGGGTGAAGTGATTCAAAGACATGTGAGGAGCTAGAAAGAGCATGTAAACAACATGGATTCTTCCTAAACTAAATAAACATAGATTATGAAATGTCTACCCAAAACAGAGTATAGAAGTTATGGATTCTTCCTTTCAAACTTGTATACATTCACATAAAGAGCATGAAATGATGAAATGGAATCAAAATTTCATTTTAACACATGAAAACATAAGGAAGAATTAACTGAGCATCATACCACATGGATCCTAAAGAAATAGCTGTAATTTTTCATTAATCTCCTGTTGTAACTAATACAAAATGATGTCTACTCAAAGCATAAGCATCCAGCTGAGTCCAACCCTTTACAATGAGAAAGAAGAAGAAGATATAGACATTGATTCAACCTCTCCTCATGAGTCAAATCCCTAAGATGAGGAACTAATCCAACAGAAACTGAGCAAGAAACTGGAATCTAGGCACCCTAACAACTTGCCTCTAAAAGTGAGGAAACTGATTCATTTCTCGTCAAGATAACTTTTAATCTAATGAATCTACCTTATAGTAATTATTATCCATCCTATTGACATGTCTAGTCATCATTTACATCATTAAAACACCATCCATGATAGGAAACCCAAAATTACAGTCAAGGCACAGTGAAATGCAAACCCAGCACAATTTTTGTCCTATGCGCAATGCGCAAGCTCTATGCGCGGTGCTTTTTGTAGGGCCATTTTGGAGGCCTTCCCAGCATCCACATTGAGTGCATGATAGCTCATTGAAAATATATTCAAGTATTATTTCCAGAACATTTTGAATTTTTTCATTTGTAGCTCGTTTAACCCCTCAAAAACAGATTCTCCCAAGACTGCTTCTGTGTATCCAAAAGAGGGCAGAAAGGTCATTTTTTGGGTGTTTTTTGACGTTTTGGTTGACCATTTTTGCGCTACACTCTTAGCAAATTCTCAGGGTGAATGTACTCATCATTATAAATTGAAAAAATTTGATCATTTCCTCAGTGGATGCCCCTCGGAAAAGCGTAGCGCCAGTGGCGCCGTACATAGAGCCAAAATTTTCCATGTGCTTGATGATTTGATTGTCCCTATTGGCCTTTTGTAGTAGCTTCTCCAAATGAAAATTGATCCTGTCAAGCAAAGTTTCTCTATCCTCCTCAATTTCCTTCTCAATTCTTTGTTTTGCAGTCAAGGTAGCCGATTTTTCTTCCTCTTGCATTACTGACTTGCCCTTGTCAATTTGCCTCTTTCCTTTGAGAAGTTCCAGCTCCATGAAGACTGTTTTGTCAATTAGTTGCTTGTTCTCTTGGTCAAGGTATGAAATTACATACTTAGCTCTCACCAAGTTGTCCTTCAATGCTTGGATCTGTGCATATTTTTCCCTTATGGTTATGCTTTCATTTATTGCCTCATCTTGGACCTCCAAGTCAACTATCTCAATGCCATGATGGATGTGTGGCTGTTTTGGTTCATCATCTTCCATCAAATCAAAAATTTCCTCGTCATCATCAAGGCTTTCCTGCAGCATATTTTCCTTCCCTTTATGCAGTTGTTGCACCTGTTGTGCCTGTTATGTCGATGAAGAAGGAAAAGCCCCTTCCACATTTTTTGGAGCAAGAATTTTCCTATGATATGATGAAGAAGGCAAGGCCCCTTCCACATCAGGTGGAGTAAACACTTGCCTTTCTGCTACAAACAAATTTCTAGCCCCGCTCTGATATGTCTTGTAGGCTTTTGGCTCCTCAACAACTTTAGTCTCTTTAACCTTCTCATCTTTCTTTCCTTTGGCACTGCTGGAACATCTTTCTGTTTCTTGAGGCACCAATGGAGGAATCTGAGGACCATTGAAGATGTCATTGGCAATGAATGTATCCCAAGAGATGTTAAGGAGGTTGAGATGATGTAGCACAATCATCTTAGTCAGGGAATAGTGATAGATACTACTCATCTGTTGGCGTTATGGCTTTTTCTGTACAATGTAGGCCATCTTCTTGATTTTCCTGAATAAGAATAAGGTATGCTCAACATTTTCACTCTTGTGAAGTGCATAAGAAGCCTAACATGATAGGTGTACAATCTAGAAAATCTGCCCTCACATGTAAAATACTTCATAATGATCCTCATCATAGGGGCATACTTATCTTCAAGGAACTTGAAAGGAAGTTCCTCTACTTTTCATTTTTGTACTTGGATTTGATGTATGGTTCATGGTAGTGCTCATCCAAATCTTGTGCCTTATACCATTTTCCCCCACATTTGGAATTCTTGTAGCATCAACAATGATGGAGGATGAAACTCTAAATGTCACCCTGTTATGAAACCAGCTCAAGAAGAGATAGAAAAGATAAATCAACGCCTTAGAATTTAGTCTCTTCAAGGGGGCAACCTACTTTACATTACATAAATGAAAAATTCTTGGATGATTCAAATGACAAAACCTCCTTTCTATACATAGGAGTCTAAGGAGTCACAATATAACCTAGCCGACCTAACAATAATAATATAAAGCCAAAAAAATAACAATAGATGGATTCTATGGGGCACAGTAATAACAATATGGGGATAATAGGGGCACAAAAATATTAATAAGGGATGCAACTACAATAGTAATGGGGTAATAACTAGTATTATAGGGACCCAACATGCTCCTCTCCTTCAAAAAAAGTGTTGTCGTTAATGCTTGAGTAGTTCTGGATGCTTCTGTATAAAATTCTCATCCTCCCATGTGGAATCTTCACCGGATAAGTTCTTCCACTTGATAAGATACTCTGAAATTGATCGATTTCGTAGCTTTCAAGTTCTTGTTTTTGTGACTCCTTCCGATTCCAATATAATTTTTCCTTCCTCGTCAAGTTCTAGCAATATTGTTTGAACTGGTGTTGAGCCCTGAACCTGCATCTTTCCTACACATATTCCTAGATTCTTTCCATTCACCTGGACCTCCTAAGCTATCAAAATCATTGCATATTAATCATAAAAGAGAATTTAAAGTGGTTTTTAACTATGTCCTTGTGTTTGTTGTTTGAATTAGATTTTTTCTTATGAACTGCAGAATGCAGCCACTTTCCGCAGTTGGT
Organism: Pinus taeda; assembly: GCA_000404065.3. Classification (NCBI taxonomy): domain Eukaryota; kingdom Viridiplantae; phylum Streptophyta; class Pinopsida; order Pinales; family Pinaceae; genus Pinus; species Pinus taeda. Next base: position 44,903 of record APFE031048551.1, on the reverse strand, counting down.
TCAACTTTCCGCAGCCGTTTTTGTTAAACTCCAGGTTGCAGGTTTCATCAGGCAAAGTAGGCCACATGGGCAAGTTGGAAATGACCAAGACATGGACCAGGTCCTACTGGTCTAGATGGATTCATCAGGAAAAGATGTGGTGAACGGTGGTCAAGCAGGGGTCAAACAGGGGAGTCCTACAGCAATAGGACTCCATTTTCAAACACGTGAAGATTTTCATGGCCGTTTCTAGATCTCTGGAGGCACGCTGACACCTGTAAGCTGACCATGATGTGAATCCAACAACTGCTTTTAATAGATTGCATAATCTCGATGACCATGATGCTAAATCCATGGATGTTGTCTTTCATGTGTCCTCTATCAACGTAGTTTCATGGGAAAACAAATGTGAGTTTCTTGTTATAAATAACGCGTTTCCAAACACATATAGTTAGTCTTGTTGGCTTATGTAATTTCACTGTTAAGTTGCTGAGCCATGACACTAGTCCCACTGTGTTAACATTGTTTTGAGATATAATAGAAGACTCTATTTCTACATGATTGCGTGAGCGTAATTCTTGATTAATAACCAGTTGGCCGAGGCTATGCAGAGGGACCCTGCACACTAAGGTTTTGTTCTTTTATTGATGTATAGTTTTATGTAGTGTTTCTTTAATTCCATTGCATATATTCCAAAATTATTCACTTGTGTATATTTCTTTTTCTTATTAACATTTCACTCTTCTTCATGATATTACATGCTTTGTATAGTACTGTTAACGCTGATCAGTGTGTGTATGTTTTAGGATAGAAGTAGGCCCGGGCACTTTTATACATTTCCTTTTGCAAAAACTAGTGACATGGAATCAATATTTCTACTGACTTGCTTTTCTTAGTTCTTTTTATTCCAGTACTGTTTTGTTGATTTCAGTTTAGTTCATTTTCTTTATTAGATAGTTTAGATATCAGATTGCTCAAGTTGTTGATGATTACCTCCGAAAGCCATAACTTAGACTACCTAGCGAGGGGTCAGACTATGAATTGATGTGATTTGATTTTAATTTTACTTTTCTACAATTAGATATGAGATTGCTCAAGTTGTTGATGATTACCTCCGAAAGCCATAGCGTAGACTACCTGGCGAGGGGTCAAACTATGAATTGATGTGATTTGATTTTAGTTTTACTTTTCTGCAATTAGATAATAGATTGCTCAAGTTGTTGATGATAAACTCTGAAAGCCATAGCTTAGACTACATAGCGAGGGGTCAGACTATGAATTGATGTGATTTCATTTTAGTTTTACTTTTTTGCAATTAGATATCAAATTGCTCAAGTTTTTGATGATTACCCCCGAAAGCCATAGCTTAGACTACCTGGCGAGGGGTCAGACTATGAATTGATGTGATTTGATTTTAGTGTTACTAGAATGCAATTTTTAATTTGTTTGTGTGTAGTAGCTTAATTCATTTTTCTATTTAGGCAGCAACAGCGATAATGGTTTAATGATCCATAATTCATTTCTTGTTTGACTTAAATAGCAACACATATTCATTTTTGTTTTGGTATTAATTTCATCATTAGTATGTTCTAAGACCCTCTGAAGTGTTAAGATCTGGAAATCACTATAAAGGACAGAATTTCCTTAAAATCTATATCCATACTTGCCTTCTAGAGTTTTCTTTCACCTTAGGAGACAAGCAAAGATAAAAACCCCCAAAACAAAATAAAAATAAAAAATGACAAAAGTAAGAAATAGGTTATCTTGCACATATAGTGCACCACACTTCGTCAGCATACGAATCCCGGATTGATAATTGATGTAGCAATTTAGGACACACTAAATTGACCAAACATTTTGGCGCCATTGCCTGGGATTCTAACTAGGTAGCCAATTGATAACTTCTCGAAGTATGTTCTCCTCTTGCACCTACTGTGATCTGGAAGATCAGAAAGGAGAGTTATTGGTTCAATAATTTCTTGAGTATGCTCTCTTTCTTGCACCTAGTGCGATCTGGAGGATCAAAAAGGAGAGTTATTGGTTCAATAATTTCTTGAGTATGATCTCTTCTTGCACCTAGTGTGATCTGGAAGATTAGAAAGAGAATTATTAGCCCAACTTGAGGAGGAAAATAAAAATAAAAAAATTACATGCATAGAGCAAGATATTGTAGGGGAAGCTTTATAGCTAGGGCCAAGAGCTCGATTTTCACGACTCCAGCTTCTTCAAGGCATAGACAAGATTCACCACCATCTACTCCTAGCCTTGAGATTCCTAGAATTCAAGGAGCATCAGCTGAATTAGAGGATTCTCCTAGACTATCTACCAAATCTCATCTAGGAGAAGACCCTTTCTTCACTTCTACAGGAGAGCATATTGTAATCAAAGAAGTAGAATCACCTGAAGAAGAAAAGGAAGAAACTCTCTCTCATCCACCCTTCATAGAAGAACCAGAAGACTCTAAGGAAACTATCGTGATGGAGGAAGTAGTAAATAGATTTGGGGGTAGAGGTAGAGGAGGAGGAAATAATGGAGGCAACAATGGTGGAGGTGGAGGTAATAATGGAAGAAATAGGGAAGGCGATAACTCATTTGGATTCCCTATAGTTGATGAGGAAACTCACACAACGATGAAAAACATCTCACCATCTATCCTCCCCAAATTTTATGGATTGCGAACTGAGGATCCTGAAACATTTCTGTTTGAGTTTGAAGTCGTGTGCTAAACCTATGACTATATGGAAGACTCTTAAAAGCTCAAACTGTTTCCTTCAACATAAAGGGAGCCACTTTGAAATGGTTCATGGGATTATTCACCCAATCTATTAGGACTTGGAATGATATGAAACAAACATTTTTGGATAGATGCCTAGATTATTGTATGCCCACCAATCACAAGGATGAGGTATTTAAAATGATGCAAAAAGAAGATGAAAACTTGGAAGATTTACTTGAAAGATTTCAATACAATTTAAAGAGAGAAAAAATGAGTAACTTAGATGAGGAAAATTTGAAAGCCCTTTTATTGAAATCCATTAGAGATGAATGGATATATATTTTAAACATGATGGGGAAGGGAGACATTTCTCAACTTCCACTTCCTGACATAGCAGAACTATGTGTCCATCTCTCGAGGGGAAAATCTAAAACGGGAAAAGGGCCTAGAGATCCTTCTCTTATTAGAGCAAACAAACATGCAACTGTATCAGTAAGTAGGGCAGAGATTGGAAATATGCTTGACGAATTCTAAACTGATATCCTAGGGATTCTTAGTGAACAACTAGACACCCTTAAAATTCAAAACAAGCAGAAAAAAGAAGCTGATGCTTTCGCCATCTTTTGTCCAAAATGTAGGAAGAAACATGCTCTAATGGAATGCCCCTTAGATACAAAAGTTGTAGAAACATGTATGATTTGCTCAAAGAATCATGAGACCAAGGATTGTCCTTCAATTCCTAGGCTCAAAGTTGTCTTTCAAGAAGATCCAAATTCAGTAGAATCTCTCTGTTTTGTTTCAAGAAGACCTTGGCAGGGGCAACAAAATCAAGGGTTTAATAACCCTATGAATTTTCAACCCCCGCCAAATTGGAATTCTTGGCAACAACCTTGGCCCCAATCTAAAAATCCATATCAATCATGGGCACAAGGGATGCAAAATCCTTATGGGAGATTTGCTCAATTTTATCAATATCCTCCATCTTTTCAAAATCAAAAAACTCCACAACTTCCAAATCAAAATCCACAACTTTCATTACCATTTCCACAACAACAACCTTCTCAACAAAATCCAAATCCTCGGCTCATGCTTCCATTTCAACAAAAGAAAAATCAATTGCCCGCTCAGCCATTGCAAAATCCTAACAATAAAAATCCTTAGAATACTTATATGATAGAAGGACAACAATTTCCTACCTATATGATTGTTCCGCTTAATTATGTACAACTCAGGTCTGGTAGAGTTTTAGAAAAACCTTCTATAGATGTCCAAGAGCAAGATACCTCTAAGAAGGACTCTCTTAAAGTTAATAAGGGTTCTAAGGAAGCATCTCTTCAAAACTAAAACACTAAGAAAGAGAAAGAAAAGTCAACCCCCACAACTCCTATAGTTGAGCAACCTGCATCTTCATCTACACCTCCTTTCCCTGAAAGATTACAAATTGATAAAAGGGTGGAAAAACAAATCCTGTTGTCTGACTATGATTTTCTAGATGAATTAAAGAATGTCTGTATCAAGATCCCCTTGCTACAAGCCATTAGAGAGATTCCCATTCTAGCAAAAACAATAAAGGAGTTGAGTCTCAAAAGACCGGGAAGGAAACCAAGAGATACAAGAAGAATGCACCTAGTAGGAAAAATTGCAGATATCATGATTGTGAAAATTACCGTGTAGAAGTATGTAGATCCAGGTAGTCCAATTGTCAAGACACATATAAATGGGATAGAAATTCCAAAAACATTGATTGACTTAGGGGCTGCTATCAACATTATGAGTAGACAGACTACAGAATGGCTTAAACTTCCTAATCTTATTTTTACACCTACTTTACTGCAGCTTGCAAATAGATCAATAATAAAATTAGACGTTGTATTAGAAGATATTTCAGTCTCCTTAGATTCTTGGGAATATCTAGTAGATTTCATGATTTTGACTCCCAAGAGTAATCTAGGAGGGCACCCACTTATCTTAGGAAGACCTTGGCTAGCCACATGTGATGCTTTCATTAGTTGTAGATCTGGGGATATGTACATTTCTAATGGTAATTCGACAAAGAAATTAAATTTGTATCCTCCAACAAAAGAAATTACAGAAGTAAGAGACAATGAATGGGTCGATGATAAGGACACTATACAACCTGTCTTTACCATTTCTGAAATCAGTGAAGATAGTCAAATTATGAACACATTAAAAAACTTTGAAACATCTTCAGAATATGACCACACACAATTTCAGTTAGATTCTGACATTGAGTATTTATTGTCGAGACAAATGTCTCTCTACTCTATGGAAGATTTCGGTAGTTCCACCATTGAGATTTTTCTAGGTAAAACATTGAATATCAAATTTTTTTTGGAAAAGTCACAACAGAAAGAACTAACAAAAATATTACAACAAAATTCTACTACATTTTCATGGGAGTATATTGATATGAAAGGGATTGACCATAAGACTTGCATTCATCACATCTATATTGAGGAAAATAGTAGACTAATCAGACAACCTCAGAGAAGGATGAATCCAAATCTTAGGGAAATGGTGAAAGAAGAGCTCCAAAAACTACTCAATGTAAACTTCATTTATCCAATTTCAGATAGCCGATGGGTTTCTCCTTTGGTTATAGTACCTAAAAATAATGGTAAATGGAGGGTATGCGTTGATTACAGGGAATTGAAGAAAGTGACTTTGAAGGATCACTTTCCTTTGCCCTTTATCGATCAAGTATTAGATACATTAGCAGGCAAAAGGTACTTTTCAGTTCTAGATGGTTTTAGTGGTTATAATCAAATTCAGGTAGCACCTGAAGATCAAGATAAGACCACATTTACCTGTCCATGGGGAACTTTTTCTTATCAAGTGCTTCCTTTTGCATTATGTAATGCACCCGCAACATTCCAAAGAGCAGTACTAGGAATTTTTTCGAATCTAATCCATGATTGTGCAGAGGATTATATGGATGAATTTACAGTTTATGGTGATTCGTTTGAAGAGGCATTAGAAAATTTGGAAAAAGTACTTATAATATGTAAAGAAAGAAACCTTTCATTAAGCCATGAAAAATGTTTTATGATGTTTACTGAAGGTATTGTTTTGGGACATCACATTTCAGGGGATGCGATTAAATTTGATAGATCAAAAGTTGAAGTCATCTCCAAGTTGCCTATTCCAAATTGTCAAAAAGATGTTAGAAGTTTTATGGGATTTACTATATACTATAGAAGATTTATAGAAAACTTTACAAAAATAGCATCTCCACTCTTCAAGCTGCTCACAAAAGACTGTGAATTCAAATGGGATCCTGAATGCCAATCAGCATTTGAAACATTGAAAACAAGAATATCTGAAGCGCCCATCTCTAGAGGACCAAATTGGTCCTTTCCTTATTTCTACAGATGCTTCAGATACAACTCTAGGGGCTGTGTTGGGACAAAAATATCTAGTTCCTTATGCCATTTACTATACCAGTAAAAATTTAACTCCAACTGAGTTGAACTATATTGTGACTGAAAAAGAGTTCTTAGATGTTGTTCATGCAATCAATAAGTTCAGACATTATATTATAGGGTATGAAACTTTTGTTCATACTGATCATTCTGCAATTATATATCTACTGAACAAACCTGTTACTAATGGCAGAGTTACAAGGTCGCTCCTACTTTTACAAGAATTCAATATCACTGTGTTGGATAGACCAGGAAAACAAAATACAGTAGCTGATTTCTTGTTTAGGATTCAGAATACTAAAGAAGATTATCCTATAGAGGACAAGTTTCCTGATGAATATTTATTTGTAGTAACTACTAAGACTCATTGATATGCAAATATAGCTAACTATTTGGTTACAGGTAAACTACCTCCACATTTATTTCCTGGTGAAAGAAGAAAGATTATTCAGGAGAGTTCAAAATATTCATGGATTTCTAACGAATTGTTTAAAACAAGGCCACATCTTGTGATCAAAAGATGTGTTAGGGAAGATGAGATGCCTGATATCCTCAAAGCATGTCACGATGAACCATGCAGCAGACACTTTGTTGACAAAAGGACAGCCTATAAAATCCTCTCTTTGGGATATTATTGGCCATCACTTTTCAAAGATGCAAAACAGTATGTCAAAAGGTGTGACAACTGCCAAAGAGTAGGGAAACCTACCCTTTCAAATGAAATGCCATTACAGCCATAGGTACTCATCGAACCATTTGAAAAATGGGCTTTAGACTTTATTGGACCTATTAACCCACCATCTAAGCAAAAAAAGTATATATTGGTATGTACTGATTATCTCACTAAATGGGTAGAAGCCAAAGCATTATTTTCTGCTACTGAGCATTCAGTTGTTAGTTTTCTTTATGAGGATATTTTTACTCGCTTTGGTGTTCCAAGAGAAATTGTGACGGATCAGGGAAGCCAGTTCACATCCAACCTGGTGAAGCAGTTGATGGAATAATACAAAATCAAGCACATAAAATCTAATCCTTACCATCCACAAGAAAATGGTAAAGTGGAGTCTACAAAGAAAGTTCTTGAAGGCATCATCACCAAGACTATTTATCTACACAAAAGAGATTGGGCAGAAAGGCTTCTTGAATCCTTATGGGCCTACAGAACAACATGGACGAATACAACAGGACATTCTCCCTATGAACTCATTTATGGGAAAGAAGTCTTGCTCCCCATTGAGTTCCAAGTAAAAACTTTCAAGATGGTAGTTCAATTGGGAATGGATCTATTAGAAGCCCAAAAGCATAGAATGGATTAGTTGAATGAACTAGATGAGATCAGACAAGAAGCAATCATAAGAACTGATCTAGTTCAATAACAAAGAGCTAAGTGGCATGATAAATACATCATAGAGAAAAAGTTCCAAGAAGGAGACTACGCATTGCTATTTGATTCCACGTTTAAAGACTTCAAAGGTAAATTTCAGACTCATTGGCTTGGGCCATATGAGATTGACAAAGTCTTTAGCAATGGAGTGGTAAGAATCAAAACCATTGATGAATTTCAAACTCCTCTTATTGTGAATGGTCACCGATAAACGATCTATCATAAGCCACTCTCAAAGGAGAAATTTGTCAAAACCTTT
>APFE031048551.1:0-37112 GCA_000404065.3 Pinus taeda | reverse complement strand
GTACTGCATGAATCCCAATGTGTGATAATGTAAGCTGACGTCGAACACAAGGGAAACCACTCAGTCAAAGACCCATGATACTGATCGATGCTGAGCACAAGGTAACCTATCAATAATGAAAATAGGGCCAGGGTGCAGATCTAGGCATGCCCTCAGAGCAAGATGTCGTCGTCGATAAGGGCAAGACCCGCCAACAAGAAGTCAATGGGGACCTTCTCAAACCAGCACGAGTAAAGGACCAATATAACTGATGTGATGATAGACATGACACTGACAACCGGGATGGCCGACTGAAAAATGAGTCAAGGGACACCACAGAGAGGCCGACTCAGGCTAACTTCCCTTGAACAAAAGCATGACTCAACGTGACTATATGGCAGGATATGATGAATTTGTATAAGTTCGTCATGCAGGAGGCACGAATGAACCCTCCATATGATTGGAAGAGATAACCTATCGGGGGAGAACTAACTCAATAACAAGGTTAAGGCGTACCTAAGTCAAACTAAATCCCACCCAAGCGGAGGAGACGTTTCTTTGAGTGCTTTGATAAAGGGCAACACGACCGACTCTAGCTGCCAATAATAGATGGAAATATTGTCCCGTTCCTGCTCTTTTTGGAATATTTAATTTTTTTGTATTTTTCTGTTAAGCTTGAAAAAGAATAAAAGAATGCTATGGTATAGTGGAAAGAACGAGTGTCGATGAAGCAGATGATCTAGTTCCTAGGAGTTGAACATTCCTATGCTCAATGTAGGGAGGCGAAAATTGGTCAGTGACACTCAAAGGTATGTTCCTTCCACGGGTCAAGGTGTGTCAAGTTGCAGATGTCAAAGGTATGCAAGGTTGATTTTGCAGATGTCATGGTCAAAGTTGGCTTAAACACGAGTCCAAGTGAAGCCAGCTCTAGGCCAAAAGGTGCAAATGGTCAACATGCAATGCAATAGTACAACTCAACACAAAGGAGCCTCTAGGGTATAAGGCCAGAACAAAGTGAAGAAGCTAAGAGGAATGAGTCTTCAATGCATAAATCATGGCGGGACTACAGAGGACTCCCGAGCCTACTCAAATTGAAGCAGCATGGGCAACAAATGTCAGTGAGGTGCTAACTACGATGCCCATGTAAAGGATGGCTCTACCATCGTGTCATGATTTTAAAAAATCGGCGAGTGAAGATGGCTTATGAACCATAACACAATGGGATTGACCCTATGGCAGATGTATCGACAGATGGAGGCTAGTATGCATAATGCAACGGAAAAATGATGTCCCTAACCTGTATGCCAGTGAAAAAACGATACCTGCCATGATGGGTTAGCAGCCATGGAACCGTCTCGAAAAAGTTGAAAATGTCCAAAATGTCCTGAAAAGCAAACCATTCTCGACACTCCAAGCTCCCAAGTTAAAAGTCACATGAAACCAAACAAAATGAAATTTTGAAAAAATTTTGCATTTTCAAAACTTATAAAAAGGATTTTGGACTCACCATTGTTACCGTTTGAGTTGGAGAGCAAATATTTGGAGCAGAAGGAGAAAATTTCTCGTGCGTCAAATTCAACCGTTCAAATTCTTCAAAATCTTCCAGGTAACCCTTACACTTAGCTTGCAATTCATTGTGATTAGTTTTAAGATTTTCCATTGATTTTTCACTGTTGAACTATTGTTCAAAATTTCAACGCGGCGTATACGTGGGTTGATAATATGAAACCCGCATACACGCGGGCCCTATACGCGACTGTGTATACAGTAACCTGCGTATACGCCGTAAGCTAATTTTAATAAAAACTAACGGTTGAAACTTAAATTTATTCTCAGGATGTCGATCACATGGCGTGAAAGAGAACATGCAGTGGTTGATAATGAAGTTATGAATGATCCTCAAGCCTTGGATGCTTTATGAGGACACGATTTGCTCAAATTCTTCAAACTGCCGAACATGAAATCTAATGTGCAACTGCTTGAAATGCTCATTGACTATTGGGATGTCAAGGAGGAAGCCTTCATGATTGATCAGATGCCACTCAGAGTGGAAGTGGAGGATATATATTTTATCACGGGCCTTTCCTGAAGGGGAGCGATAGTACAGTCCCGGGGCAGGACACAGAGTAGCCTCACCATAGAGGACTATGTACAGATATACTACCCAGGACATCCAAAGAAAGTTGGGAGCCAGATCTCCATTGCACACGTGGAGATTTTATCGCTAAGGATCATCCTGTTCACCATAGCTCGAGTGAACGGATCATCCTCACTGTATCAGGCGTCACGACTCAATATGAGCGTGGCAGTGGATTGTCTCACCATAGTGTTTGACTGGTGTACTCCTCTTCTGGCCAGCATGAAGAGCCAGCTCACTTCCATTAAGAGGGGACAGACCAAAAACTTCGGGTACAGGACTATCTTGTGCACCTTCTTCTTCGAGAGGATTCACGCACTCTGCCCCAGGGTAGTAGTTTCCATCAGCACCCCACGCGATCCACGCATGGGTCGGTGGGCTGATTTGATGAAACGTCTGGGGGGTGGGGCGGTTCCTAGGACTGCATTCGACGATGATTTCTTCACCTGGTGGGATCAGCAGATCATCGTCGTAGAGGACTACCGCTATGCCAGGCTGGACTTTCGAGGAGATCCTGACCTAGCATTACTGCTAGATGTAGCGTGGGGCGAGATTGGTAATAATTTTTTGATTTTATGATTTTTTGGATTTTCAAATATAATGATGCATTTTGAAAACTATTTTTTGATGAGATTCAAATGACTAATATGATGATCATGATCCAGATATTGGGCCAGTACGACCAGATGGACTCCCACGTCACAGATGACGTGGCCGAGGAGCCGAAGTGGCGGCTGCTTAGATGGAATGGACTCTACACAACGTCCAGCGACACCTGACTAGACTGAGCTGTCGATTACCGATGGCTGCTATAGAGGACCTTCTGGAGGATATGCAGTGTCATGTGGTTGGCATGCCACGTGACTGGGTTCGCACTTTTCGGTGTGTGGCCAATGCGATAGTTACCTACTTGGCCGCTCATCCTCAGCTGGGGCATTAGATATGCCGGATATGATTATGGGCATTTGAGTCCCAATTTTGTATATTTTTGGACAACATATGTACATTCGAGATACTTTTATGATGATATATATATATATATATATAGTTTTACTTTTTGATGCTTTGATTTTATGATGAATGATTGATGTGCGAGTCTAATGCTTGATTAGCGATAGAATCAGCTAACCAATTATGAGATCTTGGAATGTGCAAATAATTAATATAAACAAATGATCTTTGTAACAACCTCACTCTTAAATACTGGCGATATAAACATGGATCCCTTACCCGATAAATGTTATTTAATTGAGACACTATCAATTGAGAATCGATATACACTACCAACGAGTCGATCCCATAAGAGATTGCCTCGGATAGTAAATTAATAACGACAGTATACTCAGCCATATTATTCGAAGCAGGGCCAATGCATACACCTCTTGATACCATCAATTGACCAGTTGGATAATAAAGTACCCAAGCTGCAGAAGCAAGATTCTGAGTGTGCCGAATATCACCATCGGCGAACCCAAAATAGACCAAGTCATCCATCAACACCTGCAACAACAGACAAAAAAGTGTTGACATCACAAAACCCTCGATGATATATGTACAAATATACATAATATACAAAGAAGCCATTGCCTAACTTCTACTTAAACAAAGTACTTCTTTAGGTAGAGCCCGTTTCAGGGCTCCGCCAGCTTGCTTCCCTCAAAATCGATTAACTCATACGACCCTTTTTCTAAAACTCGTTTAATAATGAAAGGACCGTACCACATAGGCTTAAACTTGCCTATCCCCAAGACGTCTTTATCTTAGTCATAGACTAAGACAAGGTCACCTTTAGAAAAGACTCAAGGACGAACAAATTTATCATACTGCATTTTTACCCTTTTCTTATGGGCCTCATTCATCGTGGCGGCATCTCGACGTTGCTCATCGAGATGTTCCAAGTGAAGGAGGTGCTCTTTGAGACTCGAAGTCTCTGGAACGAGTTCTATAGCTAACTTAAGAGATGGAATTTCACATTCGATCGGAAAGATAGATTCCATCCCGTAAACTAACTGAAAAGTCGTAAAACCAGTAGCAATCTTTACGGAGGTCCAGTGTGCCCAAAGAGCCAAATACAACATGACGTGCCAATTGGACCGATTTTTGTCGATTGTTCATTGGAGTATCATCTTAAGAGTTTTATTAACTGCCTCGACCTGTCCATTGGCCCGAGGATAATAAGGAGACGAATGATCTTAACAGAAACCTAATTTAAGAGCCAATTCAGACGTGAGTTGATTCTGGAAGTGACTGCCATGATCAGTGACAATCTCTCTCGGGACACCGAATCTTGAGCTAACCTGATTGAATAGAAACAAAGTTGTCGTGTCACTATCGTTTTTATAAGTGGGCATGGATTTGGCCCACTTCGTAAAGTAGTCTACAACCACAATAATGTACTTGTGATTCGCTGCTGAAGGTGGATTACAAGTTGTAAAATAGATACCCCACTTAGTAAAAGGGTCGACGGTGACAATGGGAAAAAGAGGAGCTGGATGAGTGCGCATATTTCAAGTAAAGATCTGACAAGGGTGGCAATGTTTGACCGCTTCCACACAGTCTTTAAAGAGTGAAGGCCAAAAATAGCCGGCACGTAAGATGCGCTGGCCTGTAGAAAGCCCTGATAGATGACCACCACAAGCTCCACTGTGGCAATCATTAAGCACAGACTCTGCTTCCTCCAAGGTTAAACAGCGCCAAAGGATTGAATCAACCCCTCGATGGTATAAGGTATCACCAATGATAACATAGTTCTTAGCCAGGTGACGTAATTTACGACGTTCATCCTTGGAGAAAGTGGAGGGAAACTTCGAAATCTGGAGATAGACAATGATATCTCCATACCAAGGGTTGAGTGAAGAGATGAGGAATAAATGTTTGTCGGGAAAACTTTCCTCATAAACAGTATCCTCTCCACAAGGCAACTCAGAAATTAACTCAGTGAAAACCATGGATTTCTTAGACTTGGCTGACAAGCATTCGAGATCGAATTCTTGCAAGATGACTATCCATCTATTATATTTTCCCCCAATCACTCGCCTACTGAGGAAAAAATGAAATGGATTGGTCGCTGCTAAGACAAAAGTTTTGCATAGAAAGATGTAATGACGGAGCCACTAGACAGCATGGATGGCTGCGAAGGCCAATTTCTCAACCAGAGAATAGCGAAGTTCAGGGCCTATTAAGCCTCGGCTCAAATAATAAATCACGTGCTCGATGAGAGCATCATCCTCCTAAACCAGAACATCCTCCTAAACCAGAACCATACTGATGGTTGATTCTGCTACCGTGAGATATAAAAGGAAGTCTCTGCCATAATCTGGTGGACTCAAAAGCGGGGTAGAGACTAATGCATTTTTCAAAGAATCAAACGATCGTTGCACAAAGTTGTCCCATACAAATGGAACTCCTTTCCATAAAAACCCCATGAATCCTTTGGTGATCTCGACGTAGTTTGCTATAGACCGCCTTAAGAAATTAACCTTCCCTTGAAGACTCTGAAGTTGACGAATTGAGGACGGGGGAGGCAACCAAACTATTGCCTCAACCTTGAAGGGATCAACTCGAATCCCTTCATTTGACACAATGAACCCTAACAACCGACCGGACGTAACCGCGAAAACACACTTGTTGGGATTCAACCTGATTTTATAAAAATGACATCTTTTGAAAACCATTCAAAGGTGGCTAGGGTGATCAGTTCTCTTTTGAGAACGAGCAGCGAGATCATCTAAGTACGCTTCGATGACATGCTTGATGTGGTGGAAATCATATGACATGGCCCGCTGAAAGGTAGCTCTAGCATTTTTAAGACCAAAAGGAATCTTTATATATGCAAAGGTACCCCAGGGACATATAAAGGTTGTCTTATGCTGGTCTTCAGCACAGATAGAAATTTGATTATAACCAGAGAATCCATCCATGAAGGAAAAAATCTCATTACAGCACATTCGTCGATAATCTGATCAATAAATGGCGTAGGGTAATTATCTTTAGGATAAGCCTTGTTTAAGTCCCTAAAATCAATGCATACTCGGATTGTTCCTTGCTTTTTATCTACAGGGACTGGATTATAAACCCAATCAGTAAGAGGAACATGGTATATAAAACCCGCCTTTAGCAGCTTCTCCACTTCCGCTTTGATAGTTGCTGCTTTCCTAGGGTTGACCGGCCGAAGCCTCTGATAGACAGGTTTCGCATTTTCGTACGTCTTGATCTCATGTTGAACTATAGATGGGTCAATGCCAGGCATTTCCTCATAACACCAAGAAAATACATCCCGAAATTCTTTGAACAGGTTGGTATAAATTTGAATTTCTTCAGGGGAACACTCAATTCCGATGAAGAGATTCTCTATCGTGTTAGGGTCCCTAGAGATGTTTATAGGTGTTGTTTTTGAGATCACCGACATATTACCTTCGGCACGAACGTGTGCTGGAGCCAAAGGGTTTGACACCGTACAAACATCACTAGAACAGAGCTCAGAGAACCTAGATTCCACCTCCTGCAATGGAGGAAGAAAATATGAACGATGGTGTAAATCTTCCCAAGGTCAATATATACCCATAATTACTTCAATAATTGCTTCTTCCGATGGTAAAACAGAATCCAAGTAGTCCAAAGCAGAGGTAGAGTCAAGGCTCCAAGCGGGGGCCACATCGCCATCTAACTCGTCTTCGGAAAAAGGAGTAGAACAGTCATCTGCAGAGTTCACGATAGACCGATATCTAAGCTCAGCTGCAGATAAAGGAAATGCCATTCCATTTTCTTCTCCTTCAACTAATGTGGTCGTAGGTGAAGGTCAAGTCCAGGGGTCTGAAAAATAACGAGTTCGAAAGAACCCATCTCGAGAAAACTCCCTAGATGATGAAATGGCATTGATTTTAGCGATAGCAGAGGGAAACTCAAAAGTACCCATCAACGAAGAATACATCCCTACTCCTAGATTCTCAGTAGGCGGACGAGGGTTATCCACTAAAGGAACAATAGAGTCGGATGTTGCTTGGGGATGAATTGGACAATAATCCAATTGATCAACCTTTATGATTTTCCCCTCATGAGGAAAGAAAATGACACGAAATAGAGTTGAGACAATAGCATCCATTTCGTATACCCAGTTCCTTCCTACGAGGAGATTATAGTCTAGGTTAGCATCTACGACTTCTACTTCAATATTAAGGACCTTCCCCCCAACACATATGGAAAAAGTCGAGATAATCCCATGCGGCCTGTGAGAATGGCCATCGAATGCAGTCAAGACGGTAGGTTAAGGAATAGCCGAAGACGATCCAATAGCCTTCCAACATGACATCGACATGACGCACGTGGAAGCCACTTCATCAATCACGGTTCTAAAAATGTTGATTTTCCGGTATGTAGACTTTATCTGAAAATCCATATGATGAGGGAGTCGCTTTTTGACATTTAACATGTTGAAAGTGAGCACTAAAGAATTAGTTGGATCGACTGCCCCAATCGCAGAAAGTAAAGCACTTCTCTGGGCCGGACATGACTGGAGAACCTCTAAAGTGGACATAGCACATGGACTCGAACCCAGATCCTCCACAATGGAGTAATTTTGGGTGGCCCTAGCATTAGGATTAATCGTCGTGCATTTAGCAGAACCTTTCGATATCCATGGTATAGTCTCGACAGGGGGTCGCTCGATGTGAAGGTCAATACTTCCGGGAACAACCTTATCCTTGGAAGTTTCGGCTTCACCATAATCACGTGACCAAGTAGCCACATGGAGGTTAGAACCCATCATGAAAACGTTCGATGATTTTTCCCCTTCCTGGTTGCCCCTTGTGGAGGTTCCAGGGTTTGAACTCGCTCCAGCAAGAAGTTGTTGCCCTTGGGGAAAAGGGTTGGTTAACACAGCTTGGGAGCTACAAGTCCCTTTCTGCCCTAACAAGTGCTGAGCGTCTTCAATCTTGGGGCAAAGATGAGTTAAATGGTCTCCACTGCATAACTTGCATGGAAACTTGACTTTCGTTTTCGACTCTTTTCTACCTCCACCAGCATTATTGCCGGATTTGTTTATATCAGGCTTCCCATCTTGGTTCATTTTCTTACCTCGTCCTTTCTTTTTCCCATTGGAATTTTGACTTCCTTTGGGGTTGTCATATTGGATGACATTAATCGAAGAAGTTTGGGAAGCGGAAGGGTTAGACGATGTGACTTGGTTGTTAGAAGCAGTTTGTAAAGACAACTGCTGCAATTGATTCAACAAGTTCACCGTATTTGTGTCTACTGACCCAACAATACCATCCACATGGGGACCTGGCTTCATCTTAGTTACATCAACCTTAGACCCAGGAGCATCTAGCAAGTAATTTCTAGGATCCCAGACTGGGAGTAGATCAATTCTAATTGTTGGTCCCTAAAAATGGCTTTCTCCTTGGAATAGACCCTAGACATGGAGACATCTTTGGAGATCTCAGGTATCAAAGACTTCAAGAACCACTCGAGACAGAAACCTGGAGGGATATCGGCTTTAATGAGCCTCTTTCTTTGTCTCCATTCCTGAATGTGATCGGAAATGTGAGTTGCCCTATCCTGACGAAAAGTGGTCAGTAGTTCGGTTCCAACATCATACCGGACGGGCAACTGAAAATGTTCAAGAATATATTGGCTAAGTCGGTGAATGATGTAAAGCTACCCCTAGGCAGCTCTATATACCACTTGGCCACGTTTCCAATCAAGGTGCGTTGAAATAATCTCAACCTAACCGAGTCGTCGATCAGGGAGTTCGATGAGCACCATAAGTGGAACGTGGTTAGAGGGTCGCCCGGATCCTCACCACTCTTCCCTTCGAATTTTGGAATATCCGAAGGGAGTTTAGTTGGGACCGGAGGCCAGGCTGGATTCTACTTGATTGGGTCGTTAGTTAACTCTGTGAGGTCTGGCAAGTTCAACGTTGCCAGAAACGGAAGTCGAGGAGGGGCTTGGGGATTCCACTCTGACTGGGTGGCACTCCCGAAGCTCTGAAAAGATTGTCCTGGATTTTGGAAGGCACCACGCTGCCCGAAGTAACCAGTAGAACCCACTGAACCAAAAGGCAAGCCTTATGACCCAGCAACACTTGGAGTTTGACCAACTCCGGTCGTATATCCACCATACCCAGCAAAGTTTCCTCCTAAAGGATTGTAAGGAGTTGACAACCCCTAATATGGACTCCAAGCCGTAGCTAGGGGAGGAATACTTTGGAATGAACTAACCGTGGTATACGGCATGTTCCCATATTGGCCGAAGAATGGATTCCCAGTTCTGGCACTACTAAGCCCAGGGTTATTCCAACCTTGGAATGGATTGTTGCTTTGTCCTACTGAAGAAAAAGGCATAGATCCTATCATAGGGTTGGAATGTGGTATATGACCACTTCCAAATGGAAAACCTTGGAACGAA
The DNA here is from genome assembly GCA_000404065.3 of Pinus taeda. Classification (NCBI taxonomy): domain Eukaryota; kingdom Viridiplantae; phylum Streptophyta; class Pinopsida; order Pinales; family Pinaceae; genus Pinus; species Pinus taeda. The sequence continues at coordinate 27,592 of APFE031048551.1, read as the reverse complement.
GCCGACCCACTCATCATGGACGTGCGGCCCCAAACGGAGCTGAAGGAATGCCCTGTGAATGGGTGCCAAATGGGAAGTACCCAGAACCAAAAGCATTTGTTTGGTAATTTCCACTCGTGGATGGAATGGAGGTAGACCCAACAATAGACATGCTAACAAAAGATCTGAATAAAGAGACAAAGGGGATGGAAATAGTTCCACCCCCTTGTACAGATATAGGAGTCTGTACAGTCGTAGCACTTCTAGAAGCCATGCTTCCAGTAGTGGTCATCGAAGGTAAGCGCGTAGCGTAATGTGGACTTGATGGTCTATGCATCAGAGTCCCAACGTATTGCAATACGTGTGGATGACTGGATGGTAGAGGAGAATTAGAAGCCGCTAACGACTCGGAAAGTTCTTCTACCTCAATATTATCCTCCTCTTGTAAGTGAACTTGAGAAAGAACTGGAGTGTTCCTCTCTTGTTCTACGGAAGTACTAGGCCTTGCTTCAATAATAATGCCCCCGAGGGGAGGATCAATCCCTGATGCGTCAATCGAAGTGGGATGAAACCCACCAGTATTATTACCTCTGCGCCTTCTCGGAGAAGGATCTAAACTTGGTGGTGAGAGACCACGAAGTCCTCGAGACCGTCTAGGAGATCAGTAAGCCACTTTGAATTCTTTGTTTAAAATCTAACTAAAGACTCAAAAAATTTAATGCTAGGCCAACTAAGAGCACAGAGCACCCACTATAAAGTCCGTAAAGATACAGCCAGTTAAACAACTTTCAAGTATTTCCGCTCTGGGTGATTAGGACCGGACACCAAAGTATGAGAAAGTGGAAAATAAAGGGTCTTCCGAAGATAGTCTGGGATGATGAGGGCCCAGGCCTATCAGCGAAGGTATCAGAGGAAGTTACGTTGACCTCCTAACAATAGTCTGCGCCGGTGCAAGCCCCAAGCTTCGCAAGGGTGCCCTCTAGTAGTGCTGTTGAGAGTGATACAACGTCGACCTCAGGTGCCATGGGATTCCCCTCCGCAGCCACCTATGTAGTTTCCTAGGAGAAGCAACTATGGATACCAACTCGTCGCAGAAGCCAGGCGGAACAATCATGAGGTAAGTTCAGACAAGTAGGAGAGGGGGTATCTCTCTTCCCTGTCTTCACAGACCCTCGTGCTTAACTCCCAGATCCAGAGCTTTCCTGGTCTTCCTAACGCTATTGGATTTTCTCTCATTAATCAGACTCCTATGTTTGATGTTTATTATGGCCTTGGAGAGTTAACTCTCCACTCACCTAATCGAAGGCCCTAAAATCCTAGAACTTGTTTGTGTATTTAACTTAAAATAAAAAAAGTTCTAGTTGATTTTAGTTAGCGCTTGATTTTAACGGCTATTCTTTAAGTCAAAGGATGATGGAAGTGAAACTAGTGGTGTTTTTTGATGCAAAAGAAATTAATAAAACCTAACTATATGCATGTGCACTTTGTCATTGTTTTTCGATGAAGAGTAATTTCTACAGGGTTCGAGAAGAAACTTCTAATGAAACAAACTTTTCTTTTCTTTTCTTTTCATTCAAACTTCACACTCAAAAGTTAACAAAACTATTTATGCCTAAAGAGGTGCAAATCTATCCTAATGCAACAACTAAATTCTTGATGCAAGATTGAAAACTACTCTAAAACAAGAAATGAAAGTTTCTTTGCTTATCAAATTTTCTTTTGCCACTTACAATATTTAGATTGAATATGAGATGCTACAATTCATTTCGTCTAAATACTAAAAGAAAAAATCAAGACAACATAAAGCACTTTCACTCACCAAAAGGAAACCAAATGAAAAGCAAGTTCAAGAAAGCAAAACAAAAACTTTTCAAAAAGTTCTCTTCCAAGTAGCAACAAAAAATTCTTTTCGAAAATGCTTTCAACAAAAACTGAAACTTTGCGATTGAAACAATAAGCAAGAAACACTTTTGCAAGTTGACACCCTACAAAGAAAGAAAAATCAACAAAAACAAATGTGTTCAAAAATGCTTTTGAACAATCAAAAGCAGCAAGGAAAGCTTTGGTAACAAAGACCAAAAAAGATCAAAAAGACAATTTCAAGAAAGTATCAAATGACAACTTTGATGAAACAAAGAATTAAATGGTCATAAAAAGCGATTTTGTTAAGCAAACAAAAAAGTCACCAAAAAGCAAAGTTCAAACACAAAGATTGATAACAATCTTTCTGCTCTGATAACTCAGATTAGCCAAGATTCCAATCAAGAAATCTTGCGTGCTTTTAGCAAAAAGATGATGACGCTTGCAAACACAAAACAAGACCAATACTCCTTATAATTAGAGAGAAATCGGAGTAAGACGCTTGCTGTAACACAGACAACTGATACTGGCAAAAATGACTGTTTCAAACTGACTCAAAACACCAGACAAACTTCAGAGACACAAAAATTTATAAATTTTGAAAATTGCAAGATATACGCGATTGTACTTAGTGCAGACTGTGTGTATACACGACTGTGCCTGAGGAAACCTGCGTATACATGGGTTTACTTCAGGAAACACGCGTTTATACGCTTCTGTAACTAAGGAAAACAACGTATATATAATATTTCAAGAAAAATAAAAAACAAACTGAAGAAACTGGCAAAACTCAGAAGTCAAGAACAGACTAGACAGTAACAGTAAACCAACAAGCAACTGAGCCCTGATAGGCTTGACAAACACCTAAACTAGGAACAACAAGAGTGTTGTCCCCAGCGGAGTCGCCAATTCTGTTGAGGGATTTGATCCCCTAGGGCTTTTGGGTGGAAACCCTATCAGACTGAAAGTTGTCTAAACAGAGAAACATGCACTCACACAACCATTATGCTATCAAAAGAAAATTCTAAAGTAAGAAGTACGTACCTCAGGTCCTACGTTTGAGTAGTTCCTCAAGGGTCCAAACCCTTCTTCAAGTCCCTTTCGCTCCCTTGTCTTGCAAAACAAACAAATCCAAAGAATGCAGCAGTATATGCACAAAGATTTATGCAAAAATCATCTTTATGTTATAAAAGAAGGAAGTTAGTTATGAACTTTAAACAACCATTCATACATGAAATTCAAACATGAACATCATAAACATAAAGAAGAAGCATATCGGGAACCAAGACGTGTTTCTTTATTATAGACAAATAGAATGTAACAAGAGAGTAATATCACCTGAGCACCCTTCGCAGGCTCCCAAGCAAGCTTCCTTCCAGATTCCATCCCGCCTCAAGCTCTAGCATATCTCCTTCCAAGACTCACTCCATGATGCCATAACTAGTGGATGAACATCAAATCACAAGGAAACAAGGGTTTCCTGTACAAATGGGGGAAGTGTGGAAGGCACAAGGGTCTTCAGACCTGGTCAGGGGGAAAATCTCAGTATAATAACCTTTCTCTCTCTTCTCTCCTCCCTTAGGCCTTCCCTTTGATGTCTTTTTATACCAATTCCAAAGTATTTTTTTAGTTAGTAATTGGCTGGGAACAGTTGGGCCACAGGCACTAACAGGTGATCAGTAGGTAAAACCCGTGATCTCCACCCGAAAATAAGGAGTTTTATATTTTTTTAAGTGTTTTAATACATATACGCGGATTGGGTGTATATGGACCTGCGTACTCACGCTTTTAACTCAGGGCAATGTCGCGTACAGGGAATAAAACGTTGTTTTTTAAATTTGGGACCAGGTCTGGAAGGAGGGGTTGCCCTAGGCCATGAGTGCAGCATCACAAACCATAATAGTGAGATTTGGAGCTATAACAATCCCATTTTCCTAAACAAACGGGTGTGTGAGATTGATCATATATCCTACGAGGAAACCTACCTTATATCTGAGGTTTTCCTACTGAAGCAGACCAGGGTGCATGCCCCTTGGGTTTAGTCACATTCACCGAATCACTCACGCTCATCAGGTGGATGGACTGGGGGTTGATGAGACATTCCTTGAGAAAAAAGACCAGTTAGGGATGGTATTTGACTATTAGCCATGTTTGAACCAGGAAATGAAAGCTAGTCAACAAGCTGGACCACTCTGCCTTCATACGGGAAACACATCACCCTAAAGAGTGAGGAAACAATAGCTCCCATGCTATAAATGTAGTCACATCCAAGGAGTAGATTATAATCTAATGGCCCTTGGACTACCATCACGTTTAGATAAACGGTTTTCCTCCTCAAAGTTATAGGAAAATTTGGAAGGATCCCTAACGGGCGACTGGTTCCTTTGTTGAAGCCTGACAGATTTCGAATCTCAGGCAAAAGCGATGGCAAACCAAGCACTTTCCAAGCAGTTGAGGAAAGGATACTCACGGAGTTCCCTTCATCTATGATTGTACCAACCATTATCATTCTGTAAGCTTGTACTATGATTCGGAATGGTACATTAGATGGTAGGCGGGGTCTCCCTAGTAGATTCCAATCGAAGGAAACAGCTAGATTTCTTGGAGGAGGGACTGAATAGACGACCGGATGAATCTCTGACGAACTTCCTTCTTGTAGTAAAGGAACGAGTAGATTGCCCCCAGGTTCATCAGATTTTGTGTTAACAAAAAGAATTTGAACTGTGTCGTTCTCATTCTCTTTGGTGACTGTATCATCTGAAGGTAGACCTTCTAAAGACAAGACTGGGCCGACTACCATCTCAACTTGTTGACTTTGGCCCTATGTGGACTCAGAGGGTTTATCTTCAATGATAGGTTTTTCGACCAACAAAAAAGGCATGTCAGTCAGATTTTCAACTAGTGATGGAATTGGCAAGAGTTTCTTGTATCCAGGAGGAAGTCGTAGCAGTGAAGCAGGACAGTTATCCAAGACTCTTTTAGCTTCATCCAGGAAGGGACAACGGTGGAGGGCATGATTTCCTTCACACAGTCTACAAGGAAATTTAGATCTTCCTTTTTGTCCATTAACTTCATTTTCACTAGTTGACTGTGCACTCTCAACATGATCATCAGAGGTTGAGGACACCAGATTGTGCAAGTGGGGAGACCAGTCCCTTAATATTCGATGGATTCAAGGACAATCTCGATGATAGTGGTCTCCTTTGCAAATGAAAAATGGAAATTTAGGTTTGGATGGTGCAATGTGTGGATTTTCACCAGATGATGCATGATTGCCCCCTTTCGCCGTTGGCTTCTTCTTCTTCTTCTCCTTCCCTTTCTTCTTCTTCTTATTTACTTGATTTTTAGTTTTACTAGCTTCACCAAGTGAAGAGGAAGAAGGAGAGGGAGAAACAAACGAAGTAGAAGTTTCAAGGGTAACTCTAGTATCATCTGGTTGCTGATTTGATTGCTCAGGAATCGCGGTGTTTTGAATGACAGAGGTCGAGAAAAGCCATATTGGCAGGCCAATTGTAAGTCTTGGAAGGGACAATGTAGCCATATGAGGTGCACCAACATCTTCCCAAGAGGAGAAGGGACTAGGATTCCCCCCAAGGGGAGATCCTTGATTGCTGGACTCCATTTTCTCAACCTAAGACCAACAAGGGAACAATGATGTTATTCCTATTAAAATAAATTTTATGACAATTTGACACAACTTGCTTTTTCAATTTTAAATAGTCGAGAAAAATCTAATGATGACTCTAGTCGCCTTCAATTTTTAATCAGCCTGAAGTGACAAGTGCTCAGATGGACCTTTTCTTTTAAGGAGTCTGAAAAGGAATGAAAGTGACTACTCTGGAAATCTAGACAGAGGGATTACCAAACCAATCGCAAAATGCAGAATACTTTTTACATATGGTAGTCAATCTTCCCAAATGTTGTGTTCAGTGCATTGCGATCGATAGGGCGGCAGACACAGCTTCCTAAGGATAAAGGATATAGCGTATTGTGGTCTCCCAATATATACTCGACGGTACGTAGGAGCACAATTCTGTATGGCACTTGCCATATCAAGGAGGAGGACTCACCCAACCTACGATGAAAACAATAGTTACCAAGCTTTACGACGTCGGAATACGTCTCTAGCCTAGACTTCTAGATGTTGTGCATTAGGTTCCAAAGCATTTTTATGTTCATTGAAATTTATTTTACAGTTGATCTTTCTTAAGAAGTTTTCCTTTAAGGTTCATCACGTGATGTAGATATACAATTCCTAAATATGCAATATAAGATGATAAACAGTCGTTTAATTTCTTTTTGCAATGAAAATCCTAGCTACTAAAGAAAGAGAAGTAAAATCCTTTCAACATAGAGCAGAGAGCACACACTAAGATGCACTGTCCTAAATCAATTTCCGCATGCAGTCTAAATGAAAATGCACATGCATGTATTCTTTTCAGTTTCCTTAATGTGAGAATGACAAAAATAAAACTAAGTACAAATCTAAACTATCTTTTGTCAAAGCAACAGTTTAGCAATTTCTTGTTCAAAAACGAAAGGAAGACTAAGACGACACTTTCAATTTTGACTTGAAAACTACTTTTGACACTTCAAAGAATTGATGATTCAAATCAAATACAATAGCAAAAGTGTAATAAGCTATCTAAAAGAGGAAGACTTTATGAGACTCTTTTCTTTGACTAAAAACAACACTTACGACACTTTCAAATCAAAAGATGACAGTTCGATTAAGATACTTTTTGCAAAGGAGGACTATAAATGATGAAAAATACATTAAAAAAAAAAGCATTCACAACTCCTTATCAATGGAGGCTAAATAATGCAAAGGAAGAGAATTTCAACAGTGATATACTGATCATAGACAACAAAACTATTGAATAAAGTTGAAGACAATGAAGAAAAAACGAAAATCTGGAGGCAGGAACAGTCTCACTTAATCATTGCACCTACAACACAGGGAAACAAGGATGCATCTAACTTGCAGAAAACAGGAGGTGCGATGCATCCAGACTGCCAATGAGAGACAGTGCGATGGTCTAGGGACGAGACAGTGCGATGGTCTAGGGATGAGACTAAGCTTGGTTTTTGCTCACAGTTTGCATCTTAGTTCAGGGATTTTCCCTGAGCTAATGATAGGCAGTAAACACAAAGCATAGGGCTGATCTAATGAGGTTATTTGAGCTACCAATAGGGCACTTAGGATGTTTGCAATTTAGATGTTCATTTCATAAAATAACCTAGAGATTGACTGAAGCAGCATTGATCTAATTTTCAGTTGCATAGCAAAAGCAATTCGAATTCTAGCTGGCTTAACTTCAGGCTCTATCTGTAGTTTATAAAGCAAACAATAGTGACTAACAATCAAACTATTCGCTTCCCAGCGGATTCTCCATATTGTTATCAGGAAAACTAGTGTCCATTCAGAGCTGCTAGTCCCACTAAGACGAGTAGCTATCTTAGAAACAAACAAACTAAAGTTACTTGTGTTTTCCTTTATGAGAGATAAATGAGAGAGAAGCAGAGAGTACTAACCTCAGTCTTTTGCTTGGCTCCTTGCTTGTTTCCTCCCTCCTTTGATAGAGCTTTGCCACTCCTTCCTCACTTGTCTCACTTCAAAGAGACACCTGTAGAGTCAAAGCAGCATAATACCATCAAAGCATAGAGATCTATAACCATAAACAATGTAGGAACATATATATATTAACCATAAAAATGCATATATCAATATAAGATTAAGAAATATACAAGAATATGGAGGAAAACTCAAATAGATTTATTGATAGAAGTAGTAGAAGAGAGGATTACAACCCATTGGTCTGACCCAGTGCCATCCTCCTAGCATGAAAGCCCTCTTCACCTCATGAAAAGCTAGATCACCCAACACTATGATGTTTCACAAAGAAACCAACAACACTTCCTTAGAAAATACAAAATTCCAGCCTTCTGATCTCTAGGATGAGGGATCCATATACAGATATTTGTAGGTGGGTGAGTCAGCGTCTGGGATTTTGATTAGTGTCATTTCTCTGATAGTTCTTGGTTCCACTTGGAGATTTCATGATCTCTTACTCATCCCTAGGTGAATTTAGAGAGGCAAGTGTCAAATGAATAGTTTCTAGAAGATTCTCTGGGTTTCCACTAGCAAACTGCCTATGCCATTTTTCTGCTCTCACTCATCACACCCTACATAAGGGCTTTTCAGTATGCATCACACCCTCTATGTGTAACAGGTGAGATGCATCGCACCCTCAGCATGGAGTAGTTTGTATGGTCCAATTTTGACCAGTTCTGAGCAGTTTTTTAGGGAGAACTTCTGGGAAATTATGTAATCAGCTGACCTTGTTCCTTTAGGGTATGAAACAACACTTTTAGGGGCTTAGAAGCCCTTGGTTTATGGACATATGTGATTGGGGTTGCAGTGCCCAAATATGTCTATAACAGCAGGGCTCTTCGGTGATAACCTCCCCACACTTCATGACCACCCGATCATGAACCATATAGATCTGATGGCACGCAATTATTTTTCAGCCCCCCCCCCCCCCCCCCCTTGACGTGTCGCCACCAGGTGATTTTGAACTCCCCCCTTCCACAAACCTAATACTGCCACACCCCCCTTTGAAAGCAGTATTTCCTTCCCACCTACCTTGACTTCCCTCCATATGTCACCTCCACGTCCCGTCGCAACTACCACTCTCATCACACCACCTCTCCCTACCCTCATCACTCCCAGCAACGGTTCCACTCCACTCATCATCCAACCCCCAGCTGCCACGTCTGAGATCATTGTAACATCCATAAATCCCCTATTCATTTGTCCGTGCCATTCTAGGGTTAATGCCCCAAAAAGACTATTAATCCAAAAATTAAGGTGAGTTCGCAACAAATAAATATGAAATTCACCACTACAATTACACTTTTATTTCCTCCCTTGTTCAATAGTGCTCCCATCCCTTTATTCTCTAATCTTGACACAACATTTTCATTTCCTATCATTCATAAATTGACAGAGGTATGCCACTTTGAATTCCCACCATTATTGGACACACATCGATTCCCTTTTGTTACAATCATCAATTCTCCATTCTGTAACCACCATGGAACCTAAAAATTCACCTCTAAACAATCCAATGCTTACCGCCCCTATTGATTTAGACCATAACCCACTTGGAGACCGAGATTACAAAATTGCTGAAACACAGTGTGAATTCAACTTGTTCGAATTGCGCTATTGGTTTTGGGATAATTCCCTTGACCAATCTGATGAGATACACCTTTGGCAATCCAGACTCCCTCTGTTTGTTGTTCCCCAATCCTATCATTTTCCTGAATTCTTCCTAAGATGTCAAGCCTCTTACTTTGCAAGCAAGAGGGAAATTATCTCCCCAAATGGTGAATTTCTCTTCACCATCACAATTGATAGCAATAATCAAATGCTGCAGGTTCCCCACTATGATTCCCTCTTCCATTTTTCCATTAAAGCTCTGAGAGAAATTTACCAAAAGTTAACTTTACCCCAGAGAGCTGCCATCTTTGAAATCTTCCTCCCTTAAGACTCTCAACTCCCTAAGAAAAATCCCCCATATCCCTCCTCTATGTTCCCTCAAAGGACAAGACAAATTACTTATGTTTTTTCTTCCATTCTCGGTTACTATTCATATGAGTGGGTAGATGAGCCTATTCTAGGTATTTTGTCCATCCTTTCTTTAGAAGAAGAACCATTAGTCACTTTTGACTACGGTAACTTCTTATCAAATATAATTCATGAACAATTGCTTTAGTTTTTAACTAAAGGAATGTTCAGGTATTCATCAATTCTTATGTATATGTTTATGTTTTTCCAAACATATAAGTTTCCATTCTCAGTGTAGAAACTTGATCAGCAAGGAGAGCCACAGTAAGTTGTTTTATGGATTTCCTTAGTTGGAAAACAATCATAGGAATATAGCTTCTCAGAGTTCATAGACCAATTTGTATATCTAGCCACTTGTTTATTAAGTGGCCAACAGGTTCCAAGGATTAGTGAAGAAATTTGGAAGGTTCTACAGCTTAATGAATAGGTCAAAATAGGGGATTGGTACCTTTACCAATCATTCACAGAGATTAGAGTGTATGGTTCAGAATTGCCACCATACAAACTACCAAAATATTTTCCAATGAGGATATTTTCCTTGGATTACATGAGGCAGATAATTCATTTTGACAATATTCATTTCATGGCAGCCAAGAATAAATCCCAGTTCAGGATCAAGACACAATTCAGACCCTTCATCTACAACAGTAGAGCAGAAGGAGAGAAAGAAAACCTCCTGCTGCAGCAAATGAACTTTCATCTCAGTTTCACTTGTTCTTATGACCTCTCTCCTGCTGCAACAAATGAACTTTCCTCTCAGTTTCACTTGTTCTTATGACCCCTTTGGGGTAATTTCCAATCTAAGCATGGAACAAAAGGATACACCATATGTGCACACTCAGAGGCCTAAAATAGAAAAGTATATGAACCAACACACAACAGTGGGAAACACATTGCATGAGGCCGAGGAGCAGGTACTTTCTAGGATAGCTTCGAAGAATCTAATACCCAAATAGAAAACATATAGGAGAGTAAGAGAGGATGATTCCCCAGTCACCAAAGTCTCAGCCAAGGAATTTAAAATATATACTAAGAAGCTTAGAGTAGGCTCCAATTATAAAATAGAATTTCCATCACTGAGCACACACAGGGAAATATTGTGGTCTCAGGTTTGAAGACATTAAAACTAGACAGTAGTACTGTGGAATCTCCATCATATTTCTCAATTACAAAATATATTTCAGATATTGTCCCTCATTCACCAGAAACATCTACAAAGTAGAGACAGTTGGACATTTTTCAAAGATACAAGGAAATCAAGAAGAGGAATGAGGCCATTCATGATAACATATCATCTCAGTTTAGAAATCAATCCTCCTCCATTCAACACATAATCATCTCAGCATATGATACAAAGAAGGGAAGAATGCATATGGAATTCTTACAGGCCCACGTCTCTCAACAAAAGTTAGCAGCAGATTTCAAATAGACCACTCTTGAATTTGAGGCAAAGGATGTGCATCCTTTGGATCAAATAGATATGCACCGACAGGTAGGAGAGATGTTTTATTAGAATTTCACACAAACTACTATCACTGCCTCAAAACTACAACTGAATTTGAATAATGTGTAGTCTCAACTCAAATTGGAGAAAATATTCTCACTTGCCAAGGATACCATAATCAAATACTTAGAGGAAATGGTGGTAAAAGCTAGCCTTGAACAGACAATTCAAAATCTACTGAGGAGATCATCAAAAAGAAGAGTGTTAACATTGCAGCATTAAAGAAGAAATTGAAGCTAGCAGTAACATAACACCCCAAGCCAAGGAAGTCGGAGAGACAAAGCTACAAAAGGAAGAGATGCTAAAACTTCTAGTGGAGCAAGGTGCCCAGATTAAAGCAATGGAAACAGAAATGGACAAGCTAATAAACAGAATTCACAACTTGTAGTTGTTCTTCTTGATGCAGTTCCTATTGCATCCATGCTATAGACAGATGTCCCTACAACAACCACTGTAGCAGGAACATCAACATCAATAGTGCTTCCTACATCAGTTTTGGATGACTCAGTTCATTTAGCTTAGTCTATGGAAAATATGTCAATACAGGAAGAAGAGCTAAAGAAACTGAAGCTGGAGATAAAGGTTTTATAGGAGCATAGTACAAGGTTTTCAAATGCCTACTTGAAAAAAATCACAAAAGTCCCGGAATAATATAGAAAAGGGATAAAAACTGTGGCATGGGAAATACATTGGTGCAGGTGAAAGAAAATATCTGGAAAAGGATTAATGAAGACATGGGAGAAATTTGGCCTTCAATCCAAATCATTTTTAAACAACAGGAGCTTATTGAAAGGTAAAATGAAGCCATTGAGTAGGTTAGAAATAAACTAAGAGATAAACCAAATGAAGCCATTGAGCTTATTAAATTTCTAAATTCTAAGAACAATGAAGAATTGGAAGAATTAGAAATTGAAGACAGGACCGAAAAAATTTTGGAAGTCAGGAAAGTTTTTACTAAAAGGAACCTGATGAGATAGCTTGAAGAGAAGGGTCAAAACATGAACACAGGTATACCGAGATTCTTTGCCAAGATGGAGCCTCTCTACAAGAAAGGACTTCCAAACCTATTAGTAATTAAAGACAAGCTCAACATGTGGCCAGATTACAGTGAGCAAATTATGAACAAGGCAAGAGACAATTCAAAGGTTATAGCTAGAAGACTCAGCATGACAGGAAAGGCGTTCCTGGAAGCACTATCATATGATCTTGACATTCAATATGCAATTCCGAATTTGTTCATCACCTGACCGATATTTTATAGGTATACTAAAGTTGACGAAGTATACATGAAGTTGATGAAGATGAATATCCCAAGCGAATAACACTGGGATATTAACTAATTACCAATTTGTAAATCCAATAATTAGAACTCCCTCCGCCAGGGATTTCTTAGCATCAGAAGGTTGGAATAGTTTGAAGGTGTTGATGATGTTGCAACAATGTTAGAAATATCAACAAAAGATATAGAAAAAAACAAACATTAGAGACTATAACTGAAGCATGGACAATACACTCTAAAAGAAGCACTAAAAGGTATTAAATACGAGCAATGTCAAAATTCTCCACTAGCAACTAGCTTGAAATTGATGATCATAGGTTGAAACCCTACTTATGTATGCTTCTCTTTCTTATAAGCTCGCCAATTTTGGGCAACATGGGTTTCTTTTTCTTGATTGTTGATGAGATCTCAGTATGATCTATCTCCTCTAGCTTCATGGTTTTAGTGTAATCCAAGCCTTTTGAATGTATTGGTGATGGTAATTTCACATTTGGTGCATCCCCAAAAGATTAAAATGGTGAGTGTTTTACAAAAGAAGTGGATATCTTTCCATTCATTTCTCGATTGTGAGAAGTAGTTACAAAAACATCCTTCTTCCAGTAATCTTCCTTTTCCTTTGACTTCCTCTGCCTCTTCCTTGACCATTGACCATGATGCATATTCCAAATTGAGAGACTCTTTCAAAGAACATATCTCTATAGACAATTCCTTTTCTTTTTCGGCATTGACCTTCGAAGCATTGAAAACATCCTCAACCTGTTTGGCCATGGTGGCCTTAAGCTCTTAATTGCCAATTACAAGGCAACCACATCAAGAGTATGTTCTCTCTGCACAACTACAAGTTCATACTACCAAGCCCGATCCCTCTTCTATGCAACCTCAATGGTGGCCTACTCAAGCTCATTGGCATGAGACTTATCACTCTCATATTTATCCAATTCTCTATTCTCAGCCACCAGAACCTCACTCAATCCCACATTGGCTTCATCAAATTCCCTCCTACTCTCTTCCAACTCTTCAAGAGCCCTGCAGTTAGCTTTCTCTACAAAGGCCAATTGTTCCTTAACACTCTTCAAAATCTCTTGAGCTTGATTAAGTCGTTGCTGGAGATCGAATCCTTTGGTGACTCGTTTCTGCTATTTACACTTTACACATACCATCAAAAAATCCACCCCATAATGCAATCCACATTCACCCTATGAAACCCAACCATCACAGGAACATAAAGAGGCAAGAAAACAAGTAGATTAAGAATAAAATTTCATGTTTCTTACCACAATTATCAGTTATGTTTCTTACGTCCTGTGAGGCATATATGTCGAACCAAATCTATTGCAAAGAATTCAAATAAATAAAGAAGTGTACACATTATCTAATGACTAGAGTACATGATGGAATTCAAACTACAACCCAAGATAAAAAATTGCATTAAGAACATAACCCAAAAGCATAAATACCACCAACAACACTACCTAGATGCATAAATGGATCCAACAATGCAACTCAAATGTAGAAATGAATATAACAAAAACTAACCAAATATGAGAAGGAGGATTTAGAAGCTTGTATCTATCAATCTTGATTTGTCCATTAAATTCTTTCAACAATTATTCAACGTGAACCGTAAGTTGGTAGTGCATATGAACAATTATTCATCCATGCTTTCACATATTTTATCCTCTACTCCACTACTATGGAAACACTTATTTTCACAATTAGATCCATAGTCTAAGACTCTACAAATTCCACGCAGTTTTTAGCAACATGTGTGATGTTAGGGAAGTTGACACAGCTAAAATTGGTGCCAAAGGATGTTGTATCTACATGTAAAGAAACCCAATGAAGATAAATAACAAGGGAGATTTGTTGTATAAATTAGAGATCCAATTTTAAGATAAATTATCTTTTCAGGATTCAACATATATGTCATACTCAACCATAAGATTATATACATCTCTGCTTCCATGCTAGAGTAAGGTAAGGAAATATTTTGCATTTTCAACACTTTCATCATTTAAGGGTTCATTTGAATCTTGTAATTGTTATGTTGAGTTGTATTTTAGAATTCAAATTTCATTATAAGATGCATGGAAATGTTGTTGTGACTGAAATTAAATTTATGGTTTGAATATCTTGCTTTCAACTGGAATTATCTATTTGTCATGTTGTGGTTCAGAGATATAATTTACACATTCTTTAATTTATGTTGTTGATTGGAGATATAATGGAACATGTTGTTGGTTTTTACCTCATTCATGCTTCATCTAGACTGTTTTCTGACCGAAATGGCTATCATAGTGACTATGATTCAATTTCATTTGTTGTCAATGACCATAAAATGATCTTCTAGATGAAGGCCTCAGGGAATTAGGTCATTTCCATATTTCAACCTAGCACCTGTAAGGACTCTAGACACCACATATCTCCACAATGGTATGATATTGTCCATTTTGGGCCTAAGCCCTCATGGATTTGCTTTTGGACTTACCCCAAAAGGCCTCATACCAATGGAGATATTTTTCCATCCTTATATACCCATGATCCTCCCCACTTCTAGTCAATGTGGGACTTTGGTCGTATACCCAACACTTCTTGAGGTTTCATCTTCTCATGCTTGTTGATCCATGCATTGACTCTATTTTTAAAAGAAAATATGTGTGTGTGTGCGCGCACTTGATTGATCAAGGCTTGTTAACACGGGTTCTGCAGGTGGTGGATCAAGTGTTGTTGTTGAAGAGGAACAATGATCTTGTAGAAGCTCTGCAAAGGCCTTGTACCTACCCAATATCAAGGAAATGAGTCTTCAATGGCTCCATGATGGTTGAGTCTTCATTGTGGCACTTCCAATTGTGGTCCTTTAAGGTTTGTGTAGATTGCTACATGATTGTATTTCTTCCTATCGCAAACACATATACCCCTCTATGACCACAATTTCCTTCATATAATGCTTCCAAAAACACTGATAATTCATGGTCATTCTAAGGACAAGGATCATAAGCCTTGGTTGTGGTGAAACAAATGAAAGAAGGGGTGAAAATGGGGATTTTTATGGACATAGATGAATATTTGGGTGGGAAAAAAGACTAAATGGTGTAGAGGATGAATGACGATGGTGTGGTGGACCCTCCTCTTATTCACATATGAAAAAAATAAGATTTGAACCCTTTTCTATGTCGATCACAATCCTATAGGAAATATGGAAAATCTTGCAGTGCTTCAAGACAATCTTGTAGGAATTCAATATTGAGGTAGATTTGAGTGACATAGGTGACCTAGTGATGTAGCAACTTGGGGAAGGTAGTGAAATGATGGAGGACATGCATAGAGCTATCTTGGTAGATGGAAAAGTGGAGCTTTGAAGTTGTCTTCTTTGTCTATTGTCCTCTTTGGGCTATGACTAGAACCCTACAAAACTACATGCTAGAAAAAATGATGTAAGGGCTTCCTTTTATTTCCTCTATTTCTTTTTTTTTCTTTTTTCTTTTTTTTCTCTTTCCTCTTTTTTTTGAGACTTGCAGGCTGCCTCAAAGGATGTTTTCAATCAGCGAGACTGCCCTAGGTGACTCAAAGGAGGTTTTCACCTAGGGATATTTGCATTATTTCTTCTTCTTCTTCTTTTTAGCCTTGGAGTGCCTCATAGAGGTTTACAATCCTATATTTTGCCTGAGGTGCCTCATGGATGTTTTCACCTAGGATTCTTATTCCTTTTCTCCTTTTTTTGCTTTTTCTTATTTTTTGAATTTTTTTCTATTCTTCTTTCGTTGATCAAAGGTTAGATGAACTAAGAGTTGTGAGACCCAAAATTACATTCATCTCCTTCCTTATTGAGTTGGTAAACTCCTCCATTGACAAAGGTATTTTATAAAGTTTCAATTGGTATTCATTGACTAAAAGTTGAATTCCTTCTTCATCAGTTATTCTGATCTAGACAAAGCCATTTTCATGAGATTTTTCCACTAGATAAAGGCCTAACCATCTTATAATCATCTCTCTCTTGAATTCCTTGAATATTGATTCATATAGTAGGGCCCAATCACCCTCTTGTAAGGTCCTTTCTCTGATGTTTATTTCATACAAAATCCTCCTTTGCAATTGAACCACCTTAGTATTCATGAGGGCCTACAATATACGTTCATCAAGAGCATTGAGTTGTTGCAACCTCTCTTGCTGAGCATTGGTGATGTCCAAATCCAATTGTGTTGCCATTCTCAGGGTGTTGTATTCAAACTGAATGGACAACAATGTCTTATTTCCATAAACCAACTCAAAGGGAGTGAACCTAGTGGTGGTTTTCCAAGTGGTATTATAGGCCCAAGTGGCCCCCACAAGTTGGGTTGCCCAATGCTTATTGTTGTTTCTAATAACTTTCGCTCAGATGTTCTATGAATCTCTGTTTGTGACCTCCACTGACCCATTTTCTTGAGGATGATAGGCAGTGGATTTTTTGTGCTTTATATGATGTTAATCCATGATTCCATCAATCATGTTTGAATTAAACTAAGTCCCTTAACCAATGAATAGGTCCCTTGGGAATCCAAACTTGTAAAAGATGTTTTCCCTTAGAAACTTTGCCACCTTATGCCTTGTTAATGATTTTACTTCCTTCACTTTATCCCACTTTTTCAAATAATCATTGCACATAATGGTATATCTCTTTTTTCTAGATGGGGGATCAATTGGTCCAATCAAATCCATGCCCCACTTCTCAAATGGCTAAAGAGTCACTTGAGGTTATAAGGGAATTTAATCCTTTGGTGCAGGCTTACCCATCCTTCGACACTCATCACATCTTGTGGTGTATCTCTTAGCATCTTGATGTAGAGTGGTCTAGTAGTAGCTAGCTTGGAGAATTTTGAAGGTTTTCCTCTTGGCAGCAAAATGACCCCCATAGAGTCCATCATGACATGCTGAGAGGATGTCAAAAACCTTATCCTCCTTTACACATCTCCTCAAGATCTGATATGGTCCCAATTTGAAGATATTTCCCTGAATCCAAGTGAAAGGGGAACTTTTTCTAACAATCTTGCTCTTCTCCTTAAACAATAGATTAAGAGGGGATTTTCTAGCAACCAAGGAATTGGATATATTAGAAAACCAAGGAGACAGTAGTGAATTAGAAAAGATATTATCATATAGAAGTTGATCATTTATCATCTCCTCATTTTTTGCAGGCAGTGTTATTCTAGACAAAAAAATCTGCAACCACATCTTTCTTTCCTAGCTTGTCAATACTGGTTAGATCAAATTGTTCTAACAATAATAACCATCTAATGATCCTAGCATTGACATCATGCTTATTCACTAAATATTTTATGGTTACATTATTAATATGAACAAAGACTTTGTACCTAATGATATAGTTCCTAAACTTGTTCAAGGTGTGCATAACAACTAAGAGTTATTTTTTAGTGATTGTGTAATTAAGTTCAACTTTTGAGAGATTCTTACTGATGAAGTATATGGCATATGGAAACTTGTCTTCCACTTGCCCCAAAGTTGTCCCTACAACTTTGTCTTATGCATTTGTGTGAATGTGGAAAGGAAATGCCTAATTGGGACCTCTTAGAATTGGTGCAATGGTTAATTTTTCTTTCAGCTCTTCAAATGCCTCTTGACATATATTTGTCCAACAAAAATATAAATCTTTAGTAAAAAATCTAAACAAAGGTGAAGCCAACTTGCTCAAATCCTTAATGAATGTCCTATAATATGAAACTAGTCCAAGGAAACTTTTAACAACCCTTTGTTTATGAGGGACAGGGACCCTTTTGATAATGGCAATCTTGTTAGGGTCAAATTGGATCCCTTCCTTAGAAAGGAAGTGACCTAGCAAAATCCCTGCATTCATCAAAAATTCACTTTTTTTGAGACTTATTGAGATTCATTTAAATGCATTTCTTTATAACTTTACACAAATTGGAAAGAGCTTCCTAGAAATTGTTTCCATAAGGGGTGAAGTCATCCATGTAGATTTCGACTGTGTCATGAACAAGATTAGCAAAAATACTCAATTTTCTCTCTGGAAGGTAAAAACGACATTGAACAAGCCAAATGGGAGGACCCTATAGGAAAATATCCCCCACGAACATGTGAAGGTGGTATTATAATGATCCTTAGGGTTGATCTGGATCTTACTATACCCACTAAATCCATCCAAGAATGAGAAGAACTTGTTCCCTACAAGTCCATCCAAGACTTAATCAATGAAAGGAAAGGGAAAATGATATTTCTTTGTATCCTTGTTGAGTTCTCTATAGTAAACAGATATCCTTCACTTCCCATTTTTCTTGGGTACCACGACAATATGGGACACCAAAGCACTATCTGAAATGGACTAGATGAATCCTACATCAAGTAGTTTTTGCAATTCTTCTTTCACAATGTATTTAATGGTAGGGTTCATTCTCCTCTGGGATTGGCACATTGGTTCACATCCCTATTTGATGTAAATATGATGGGTATAAGTTGAAGGATGCACCCCTTTCATTTCCTTATAGTCCCAAGAAAAAGTATCAAGATGTTGTCTTAACACAATGCACAGTTTCTCTTCTTACTTTGTTGAGAGGGAAGGATTGATTTTCAGAGTTTTGGATAGACTCATTTCCACAAACTTAGCATGATATTTTTCATAATTAGAAATAAGTAATTCAGCCCATAGATTTTTCTCGAGTTTCCCTAAGGATTCTTGCACTACCTCATCAATTGTCATGACAAAAAAAGGTAGGTTTTGTAAGAAGTTATCAATAAGGTCATCCCCATCTATGTTGGGTATACGACCAATGTCCCACATTGACTAGAAGTGGGGAGGATCATGGGTATATAAGGATGGACAAATATCTCCATTGGTATGAGGCCTTTTGGGGGTAAAGCCCAAAAACAAATCCATGAGGGCTTAGGCCCAAAGTGGACAATATCATACCATTGTGGAGATATGTGGTGTCCAGAGTCCTTACAAGTGGTATCAGATCCATGCTCTAAAGTTAGCCAAGTGGAGGAATCCTCGGAATGCCGAACGAAGGTGGTGGGGCCCAGTAATATCACGATGGGATCCGTGGATGAGCTCGGTTAGACAGGCGGTGTGCTCTGGATTCTTCATGGACGTGTCCTGGTCCCAACACGGTGAAGAGGAGTTGACCTGGGATAGAGCAAGCTCTCGAGGCAGGTGGTGTTCCATGTAAGGCGTGCGCTTCCAACGCATTGGAGCGGAGAATCCTGGTTGGTCGAGAGTGGACGGATGGATAATTTGAGGGGAGGCTCAATGGTCCTTTGTTCGAGGGGAGGATTGTTGGGTATACGACCAAAGTCCCACATTGACTAGAAGTGGGGAGGATCATGGGTAAATAAGGATGGACAAATATCTCCATTGGTATGAGGCCTTTTGGGGTAAGTCCAAAAGCAAATCCATGAGGGCTTAGGCCCAAAGTGGACAATATCATACCATTGTGGAGATATGTGGTGTCCAGAGTCCTTACAATCTAGTTTTCTACTTCCTATAGTAGTGTTTAATGTAAAAGCTGGCTAGAGGGATGAGTAATAAAAATATTCCTCTTGCTCTTCCTCTAACAACAAAGGTAGGTCATTCTCAATAGAGGATTGAGCAGGGGGATATAATACAAGTTTCTTCGTGAGATTTCCATTTTTAATAGTCATGTTTCCAACCCTACAACTAATGTAAGCATCAATAGTGGCTAACCAAGACCTCCCTAAAATGAGAGGGTACCCATTAAACTTGGTTTTGGTTTAGATGACAAGAAAGCATGTGGGGTACTCCCGTGAGTCAATGGAGACCATCACATCCCCAATAACTCCCTTAGCACTATTGTGGATATGTTTGCAAGCTACAACACTATAGTGGTCCTTCTCAAAGCTCATTGGAGGCTGAGCTTCAACATAGTTTCCGTAGTCATGATATAGATTGTAGCCCCAAGGTCAATCAATGTCTTGGGGACTAAAATATTGTTAATGTGTACATCCACTACTAGGATACCGAGATCCAAGTTCTTTGGAGAGATAACCCTCCCAAGCATTAGATCATACAACTTCCTAACAACATTAATAGTGGGATCATCTCTTTTCCTTCTTCCAGACCTCTTGAAACACTCTTCCATGATAAGCTTGTTGTATATGGTAACATCTTTGATGGCCTAAAGAAGGGGTATTTTAACACACAAGTTTTTCAATTCTCCTAGTAGAAGTTCAAACTCTTCTGGGGTGTGTTGTTTAGGTTGGACCAACCTTTTAGGATAAGGAAGTATAATGGCTTGACTGACACTATCTTTCTTCTCTTCTTCAATATTTTTAGGTGGAGAAGGTGGATGAGCATCTGGAAGTACCTTCCTAGACCTAAAGTTATCTCCTGGATATCCACGACATAAGCAGGATAATATTTTTCCCCACTATAGACATGTTGGGCCTACTTGTTTGGATTTAGATTGGGTTGGGAAGGAATTTGAAGTTGCTTAGGTGGATTATTGTGGGGTAGTTGTGCTTGAGGTGGAGAAGGAGGCATGAAGGAAAGAGGTTTGGTTTCTTAAGGCATCCATCCTTGTGTAGGGTTGCCCCATTGAGTAAGTTGAGGTTGATATGGCTAGAAGGGTGGATTGATAGACTAAGGAAGATATTAAGGAGAATAGGACCAAGGAGAGGGCATGGACCAAGATTAGTGAGTTGGAGGATACCAAGCTTGAAAGGGTGCACTCTGGTTTGGATTGCAAGAAGGTTAATGTGCACCTTGTATGCCTTGCTAGTATGGTCGAGGCCCCTATGGCCTTCTCTAGTTGATGAAGAAACATTCCTCCAAGCCACTCTTTAGCCATTGATATATAGCCTAAAGGCCTAGAAGAGAGGGAAATTTATCAGTCACATGGTTCTCCTCACAAATAGAGCATAATTGTATGGCATAAAATGGGTGTAACACCCTCCTACCACATCTACCCAAGCAATCGGCCAACCGAGGTAAACATGTGACAAGAGGCCACTATGATATGATTCGATCTCCTAAGTCACATTAAGGAAGTGCAGTCGGTGGAAACACATTGTACATACATTAATAATTAGCTACATGACCCTCGGGAACTAATCCAATACTTTAGACAACTTGCCTTAGGGTCCCACTGAAATTTTGAACAACTTGAGCCTCAGTTGCTCCCATGCTATAGGCATCAAGGCGACCAGAAACCCAAAGTCACTCTCACAAGCTTGCCTACTAGCAACCAGAGACCAAAATTGCCAGTGCTATGCCAGTGACTCTAGGATTTGAGCCACCTTTTTAGGCCCAAAGCCCAGGTCACTACCCAAAATTGAACCATCTCTTCAAATCAGTAAAATAACATGGAAGTGACAGTACTAAAGAAAATACTTGCTCAAGACCTTGACTAGACCCCTATTAGATATGACAGGCATTTCGTCAAACATGTCACGAATATGTAATCTATGGGTGTAAATAACATTTATGAGCATAGGAGTCTCATACTTAGCTAGGAATCGCTAAGAACTGTTGATTCCTCAATACGTAAACTTCCTTTCCATTCATTAGGTCATAGATAATTGATCATTCAATTACAAGTAAAAACATGTTGAGAGCCACACATAGTTGTTGTCATAAAACACATCCATAAGTGACATAATAGTAGCATAAATACTCATGAAAGGAAATCCATATAGATTGAATATAATCCATCAAAATTCTCATAGAAATACAAGGAGAAATAACCTTTCATTAATGATATAAAATCCAAACCTTGGATGGGACTTTCACGTTTCAACCAACCGTAGAATGGTTGATGCAAATCTCTCTTCATCCATTTAGCCTTGTGCCATATTCCAAGCATGAATGTGGGATCTCATAGAACACATCAATCAAAACTCATCTAGGGCTTCCAGAGGCCATCCACCTCAACCCATCAAACAATGATTCCACCTCACGATCGAACATCACAAAACCACTATCAGATCATTCTCTAACCCAGCCATCTAGGGCTCTAGAGTGTTTGTAACCAAGGATCCAAGACTAGTAACTCGACCCACAGCTACCGTCGGGCTCCAGAGTGTTTGTCCAACCAAGGCTCCAGTACTAATAACTCAACCCACCAAGGACTCCAAAGCATTTTTCCAATCAAGGATACGGGACTAGTAACTCGACCCAAGTTGTTACAGGGATCCAAAGCATTTGTCCAACCAAGGCTCTAGGAAATGGAAACTCAACCCAAGCTAAGTAAACATGAGAACCAATAAAAAACGAACAATCAAAATAAACCCACAATCACCATGGCTATCCAAGAAATGGAAAGGCTACGCAATCCACTGTCAATCCTGACCATCCTCCATGCCAATGACAGATCACAACCAAATCCACATGCCTATACCATGCATGCCAAAACTAGTGAAGAAAACATACATGAAACTTAGTACCTGTAAGAAAAGATGATGTAGATACTAATCCCAATTCCCTCTTGTGCTTCCTTAATCTTCCTTTACCTTCTTTCTCCAAAAATCCGAGTATGCCACACCCACAAAGAGTGCTCCAAGAAAACTATAAGTCTCCAAGAGTATCAGAGAGCGAGAGATAATAATGAGAGAGCTCCAACATTGAACTGACAAAATGTTACCAACTAATCCTCAGAAGCCTTTTTATGTATGAGACCTCTATTTTCTTCATTTTCCATTATTTTCCTTCATTTTCCTCCTCACATGCAACCTATGACCTTTCACCTCCTTTTTCTCCTAATTTCCATTATTTTCATAAACAAATGTGCCAAAAATGCCATTTTTTCCTTTCTAAATCCTTAGCCATTGCCTTTGCCAATTTCCTTAGCCGTAATCAATTACAAGTGATCCCCATCACTAGGATACTTCCCAACATTCATCTTGGAATAAGTGTCCCATCATCTGTGGCTATCATTTTGCCTTTATTTACTTTTATTACATGGAATTTTCACCAGGGTTGTTACAAAACCCTCCCCCTTGGGGGAACACCATCCTCGGTGTTCAACAACATATTTAACCACAAAACTGTTGTAGAAAAATATATATTGTCGATGGAGCTTTGTAACTTAGCCGGATGTAGTATTTACAATGGTCACCCTACTGAAAAGAAAAACAACATAACAACATAATAACATGACATCATTACAACATACTGCATAGTGGAGCTTTATAACATGGCTCATGGTGGTTTTACATCCATATACATATGTACATAAATCATCATCATCAAAACATATACCAAAACATCTACCAAAGCATATACCAAAACACCAAGCCAAAATTGTTTTGCCTCAACCAGAAAACAAGGAAGGATACATAGCCCGCATATGATCTGTCATCTCCCATGTAGTTCATTGGGCCCAAAGTGTTTCCACTGCACCTTAACTTACTTGGTTGCTCGATTTTGGAGCATGAGCACCTTTTTCTGGAATATACAGTGAGGCTCCGTCCGAAATTCTCCATCTAGTTCCACCTGCAATATAGACCAATCAATCACATGATCAACATCCTTAACATAGTTCTTAAGCAATGATACATGGAAAAAATCATGGAATTTCACTGTTGGAGGTAGTGCAAGTTGATAGGCTATTCACCCAATCCTCTCAATAATACTAAAGAGTTTAATGGTAATGAAGGGTCCACAAAACCATGGTGCCATCTTGGCACATGATCCAATCCGCAAGGAACTCTTCTTTGGTTTGATGCGCAAGTAAACTTGTTCCCCAACTTGGAACTCCTTGAACAACCTCTTCCTATTTGCATAACTATTTTTCCTATCCTATGATGCCTTTATATTCTTCTTTATCACATGCATTTCATGTTCCATGTCTGCAGAGATATCTGGTCCAATCAATACCCTGTTAACTAAATCACTCCAATTGATAGGAGTATCGCACCTCTGCCCATACAATGTCTCAGAAGGACTCATCTTCAATAGTTCCTTATACCCATTGTTGTATGAAAACTCTACCAGAGAGAGATAGTCTTCCCACTTCCATTGTTGATGCATGACATGCATCCTCAACATGTCCTCCAATATCATGTTGACACTCTCTATCTGTCCATTTATCTGCAGATGATAAGTCGTATTGAAGGCCAACTTTGTGCCCAAACCTGCAAACAACTTCTTCCAAAACTTGGAAGTGAACTTCCCATTCCTGTCTGACATAATATTCTTTGAAACACCATGTAATTTGACCATATCTTGGATGAATACCTATGCTACATCGCTAGCTAAGAATGTAGACTTCATTGGAATGAAATGTGCAACCTTCATCAACCTATCCACAATAACCATAATGGAATCATGATGTCTCACTATCTTTGGAAACCCTATGATGAATTCCATGGAATTGACTTCCCATTTCCACTCTGGAATCGTAATCGGCTATAGAAATCCACCTGGATGCTTAAATTATTCTTTCACTCGCTAACAATCAAAACATCTGACCATAAAATCTACCACATCCCTCTTCAAATTTGGCCAATAGTAAAATTTATTCACTACAGTTAATGTCCTCTGATAACCTGGGTGACTTGAATAAGGTTTCACATGAAACTCCCTCAATACCACCTTCTTGAGCTCATGATTATCTAGTACATATATCATGTCTCGGAACCTTACCTACCCATCTATTGTAAGACAATAATCCAAACCCTGTGCACTTGCACTTGTACCTGTACATGTACCATCACCTACACCTATACCTATACCATCACATGTACATGTTCCTATGCCATGTTGTAACTTGTGCACAGTATCCATATATCTGACATCCTACTGACCTGCCTGCAAGATCCTATCCTATAAACTTGTCCGATAGGAGCTCATAGTTTCTAAGTGATTTACATGTACCCATCCGTTGAGAGCATATGCAAATCTATTATCTTTACCTTTGATGTACCTGATCTCGAAATCAAAGTCACCGATCATGGCCAATTGTATAGCATGTCTAGCATTCAGATTCAACTGGTCAAACAAATACCTCAACCCAATATAATCGCTCATAAATACAAACCTCCTACCAAGAAGATAGTGTCTCCACATCTTCAATGCATGTATGATCTCTTACAGCTCAAGATCATGTGTCGAGTAGTTTTTCTTAGGCTCGTTTAGTTTCCGCGACTTGTAGCATACCACCTTTCCATCCTGCATAACGACTCCACCAAATTCTCTATTGCAAGCATATGTGCACACTAAAAATTCCTTATTTAGATCTGTGATTTTTAGCATTGGTGCATGTGTCAATAACTGCTTAAGTTTCTCAAAGCTAGCCTCACACTCCTCAATCCATTCAAACTTCTTATCTTTCCTCTATAATGATGTGATAGGATAAGCGATCCGTGAGAAGTTCCTGATGAACCTCCTATAGTAGCCTACAAAACCCATGAATACCTCACCTCATCTACATTCTTAGGAGCTACCCACTCCATGAAGTCTATTATCTTCTCTGGATCTACTACAGTGCCCTCCTTAGAGACAACATGCCCCAAGTAGTGTATCTCGGTCTGAAAGAAACTACACTTGTTGAGCTTAGCATAAAATTAATGCTCTCCCAACAACCTCAACACTGCTGCTAAATGTTCGACATGCTCTTCCTCATTTTTAGAATATACTAGCTGTCAGCTCAATTTAAGGAGTCTAAAAAGGAGCAAAATAGACTTCTCTGGAGATCTAGGTAGAGGGGATTACCAAACCAATTGCAAAACTGCATAATACTTTTTACGATATGGCAGTCAATCTTCCTGAATGTTGTGTTCAGTGCATTGCAATCGATAGGGCGGCAGACACGGCTTCCTAAGGATAAAGGATGCAGCCTATTGTGGTCTCCCAAAATATACTCGATGGTACGTGGGAACACAAGTCCGTACTAGCCCTTGCCATCTCAGAGTGGAGGAATCACCCAACCAACAATGAAAACAACAGTTACCAGGTTTTACGACGTTGGAATACGTCTCTAGCCTAGACCTCTAGATGTTGTGCGTTAGGTTCCAAAGCATTGTTAGATTCATTAAATTTTTTTAAGTTGATCTTGCTTAAAAAAATTTCCTTCAGGTTCCACTGCGTGATGTGTATAAGCATTAAAATGCAGTCTAAGATGAGTAAACAAATGTTTATCTTCTTTTGGCAATGAACATCCTAGCACTAGTAAAGCAATTTAAGGAATCTTTCAGCAAAGAGCACAGGCACACTAATGCACCGTCCTAATCAGAACCAAGCAAGTCTAAAGCAAATGCACATGCATGTATTTGTTTTCAGCCTTCTTAATGTATGAATGATGATAAGAAAGCTAAGTGAAAATCTGAATTATTTTCAAAGCGACAATACTCAACAAATTTCTTTTTAAAATGAAGTGAAGGTAAGAGAGACACTTTGCGATTTCGAAATGAAAATTGCCTTTCGACACTTTAAAAAATACTAATTCAAATCATATACAATAGTAACTGTATAATCGACTATCAAGAACAATGGGATTGTCTTCTAAAAATGAAAACGAAAGCTACGACACTTTCATATTAATAAACAACAGTTCAACTATGCTACTTCTTTGCAAAAGAGAACTGAAAATGGCGCAATACATAAAAACACTTATAGTTCTTTGCACTATGGAGGCGGAATAATGTAAGAGAAGGGGGTTTTCACAGAGATACACTGACCATAGACAGCAAAACTCCTCAATAGGACTGAAAATAGTGAGGAAAAACCAAAGTCTAAAGGTAAAGTTAACCTTCCCTGACCATCACACCTATCACACTGTGAATTCAGTATGCAGCGCACCTTCTACACTCGGGAAGTGCGATGCATACAGATTTCCTTGAAGGCAGGGTGTGATGGTACCAGTGCGAGACTTTAAGTGAGTTTTTACTCACAATTTGCAATTCAATTCAGGGATTTAGGCCGAGTAAGTGATGTTCAGTATATGTAAATCACAGGGTTGATCTAAGGAGGTTACTAGAGCCACCACTTAGGGCAATTAAACTGTTTGTAGATCGATTGTTTGATTCATAAACAAAACCCGAAGATAGATTGAAGCAGCATTGATCTACTTTGCATTTGTATAACAAATGCAGTTCGAAGACTAGCTAGCTTAGCTTCAGGCTCCATCTGTAAGTTTATAAAAGAAACAAAGATAGGATAACAAACAATCTAGTCGCTCCCTAGGGGAGTCGCCATTTTGTTACCGGGAATAGTGTTCACTCGGATGCTGCTATTCCCACTAAGACTGGTATCTATCTTAGAAACAAACAAGTAAAGTCTACTTTCGTTTTCCTTTATGAAAATAGATAAGAGTGGAACAAAGGAGATCAACCTTAGTCTTGCGCTTGATTTCCTTGTTTGATTTCTCTCCTT
>APFE031048550.1:66540-106699 GCA_000404065.3 Pinus taeda | reverse complement strand
GTTAGTCGTGATGAACTTAATTTGATTGTAAATTATAGGAGTATTTTGGAAGAGTGAGGTCAATTGTTTCACCTAGTTTATGTTTATTAAACTCCAAATTATTTAATGAAATAAATATTAGAAATTGATGTTATTTTTTCTTCCATACCTATAGGTTAGTCGTGATAAACTTAATTTGATGGTAGATTATAGGCGTATTTTGGAAGAGTGAGGTCAAATGTTTCACCTAATTCATGTTTATTAAGTTCCAAATTATTTAATGAAATAAAAATAAGAAGTTGATGATATTTTTTCTTCCATACTTATAGGTTAGTTGGGATACTTAGTCGTGATAAACTTAATTTGATGGTAGATTATAGGATTATTTTGGAAGAGTGAAGTCAATTGTTTTACCTAGTGTATGTCTATTAAGTTCCAAATTATTTAATGAAATAATATTAGAAATTGATGTTATTTTTTCTTCCATACTTGTAAGTTAGTCATGATAAACTTAATTTTATGGTAGATAATAAGAGTGTTTTGGAAGAGTGAGGTCCATTGTTTCACCTAATTCATGTCTATTAAGTTCCAAATTATTTTATTTCAATTTAATGAAATAAATAAAAGTTGATGTTATTTTTTTTTTTCTTCCATACTTGTAGGTTAGAAGTGATGAACTTAATTTGATTGTAGATTATAGAACTATTTTGGAAGTGTGAAGTCAATTGTTTCACCTCATTCATGTCTTTTAAGTTCCAAATTAAGTAATCAAATGGCCAATTACCATGTCTATTAAGTTCCAAATTAAGTAATTAAATAGCCAATTAATAATAGAAAAAATGGTATTAAGAACTAAAATACTAATTATCATCACCTATATTCTTAATTGTGAAAGTAAATGTTCTTATTTCAAATGTATTATTTCAATCATATTTTTACTTATGCAAATTTCTTCCTCATTTATTTATTATCTTATCTTGATTTATTTTTGTTTTTGTTTATTTAGAAATGCTAATTATATAAAAAACCATGTCTACATTTTACTTTTAAATATTAGTGCAACACCTAACAAGGCTTAGGGATTTCCCAAGGGATTATGTTACAAAGAAAGTGATTGAATGTTATGAGAACTTTAAATATGGAAATTGAAATTTCTTTGTTTATATATGAAATTCTACCTTTATGTTGTCATAAACTCGATTGTAGCATTTTCAGCTCATTATGTATTGTTAGGTTGTAGCATTTTCAGCTCATTATGCATTGCTAGGTGGAATGTAAGAGGGAATTGATATGCAATGTAATGCCTGCTTATTTGAGAAATTATAATAGTTAAGACATTGTATTTAGTAGCTAAAGTACTGATAATAACGACATGATGGCCCAGGTTTTTTTGGAAAAAAAATAATAACGTAATTATTTGTTCATTATGTATTGTTAGGTGGAATGTACGAGGGAATTGATATCCAATGTAATGCCTGCTTATTTGAGAAATTATAATAGTTAAGACATTGTATTGAGTCACTGAAATACTGATAATAATGGCATGATGGCCTAGGTGTTTTTGTGGGGAAAAAATAATAACGTAATTATTTGAATTGAATTGATATCCAATGTAATGCCTACTTATTTGAGAAATAATAGTTAAGACATTGTATTTAGTAGCTGAAATACTAATAATAATGGAATGATGGCCCAGGTTTTTTTGTGGGGAAAAAATAATAATGTAATTATTTGAGTTTGAAAAAATAATAACATAATTATTTGACATTGTATTTAGTAGCTGAAATACTGATAATAATGGCATGATGGCCCAAGTTTTTTTGTGGGGAAAAAATAATAACGTAATTATTTGAATTCGAAAAAATTAATGATGGTATTGGAAGAAATTATCTGGAAAGAACAATGGAAAGAACAAAGGAAAAGAATAAGATCATGATCTAATCCATATCTAGGATAGATAGGATATTAAGATTACATAAAGGAAAAAATATAAATAATAATAATATTTGTGTTTCCCAAATCACTAAAAAACTCTTTAGAGTGAAATCACCTGATTTCTTGATTTCTGAGATAAGTAGAGAAAAATTAATGTGATTGCTAATGAATTAATGGAATTAATAATGAGCCAATGGATTAATGAAGTAACTGACCTAAGAAAAGAACATGTTAACTCAAAATTAACAGTAATTCATTTATGGCGTTTGCATATAAGAAGACATTTAACAAGTTCTTGGCTTCCCACTCAATAACTGAATTATAACATGAGGCAAAAATCATTTCAGCTATGAAATGTGAATGTTGTGTGATCCTGCATGGTCATGCCCTTACTTCAAGCTTCAAACTGGATCCATAGACATTATCTCCTAATACTTTGATAGCAATACTAGTCTTTTTGGTATTTGTTGTATTGGCATTTCATTTTGCTACTCAGTCTATCAAAAGAACTCAGTGGATGTAGTGAAAATGATAAGACATCATCCATTGTTTTCCTTTCCTCGAGGAAAGAGAGGTAACTATAAAAAATGTGATGGATGATTGCAATACCCACCAAAGATGCTAGCAACCATTTTTCAAGCAATCCCACAAATACTAATTCAAATTCTATTCTGAAAGGGAGGAGTTATGGTGGCTTTCACAATAATATTGCAGTTCTACTTGAGCTTACCATGCTTTCTTAATTGTACTCCAATATTGAATAGTGTTAACAATTAGCTGACCTCATCTTTGATACTATTAGCCAACATGTCTAAATGAATTATACCGATAAAATTATAATGGAAATGTTTATATATTTACCCGTTAAACCTTGAAGAAAGTCTCAAAATCATTATGTCATGTAGTTTTGGGTTTCCAACAAATTACATGCTTTAAGAATTTCAATTAGGAATATAATTAGGTTTATAATATAATTTATGTATCAAATTAATATATATAAAGTATTCATTAATAAAGTTAGATATATTTAAAATTTTAACGGAGCTCCTGAGAAACCTAGCACGCGCGAGCGCCGCCTGCCGCCTTCAGCCTTCTGGTCTGTGCTCCCACTCTTCCTGATGGCTCCTTCGAAGGCTCCAATGGAGGAGTCTGCACAACAACAGGCTTTCTCAGCCCTTTTCAGCTCTCTGCCGCCTCAACGAGACTTCCCAGTACTTCAAAATTTGTTAAAAAAATAGAAGGACTTCAGGAGTTTTCCCTTCCTCCAACTTTGCCTAGATTGGTTGTTCTAGCTCTGGCCGAAAAGGGTCTGATCGGGCAATTCACTGGTCTTTGGCCCTCACCTAAAACTGTTCAGAGGTGGGTGGAAAGAAATTGGTCGGACAAAATCCAAGGGAAAATTGCCATTAGATTCTGCGGGAAGGGCTACTTCACCATTCACTTCGAGACAAAGAATGACAAGGATCTGATTTTTCGCAATGGACCATATTTTATGGACTCCAGAGGTCTGTACCTAAACAAGTGGACGCTAGATTTTGATCCAGAGCTTGACATTCCTAATGCAGTTCCTGTTTGGGTTCGTCTTCCACATCTCCCATTACACTGCTGGGGAGATGACTCTGTGCGAGCCATTGGAAACGCAGTCGGAAAATATATTGACAGAAGCGAACCAAGAGACAACATGCAATCTTGCGCACGTATCTGCGTCAAGGTAGATCTGGGCAAAGGACTTCCAGAAGCTATCAAGATCAAAGTCGATGAATGGTCACACATTCAACAGCTCGACTACGAACAAATCCCCTTCAAATGTAAGGTATGTCATGAGTATGGTCATTTTGCCAATCGCTGCACTAAGATTATTAATGTAGATAATAATACTGAAGATCAACAATAGGAAGTGGTAAAAAAAAAAATATCCCCCTAGTCCCTCTTTACCCTATGAACCTGGTCCCTATTCTCTTAAAACCTCTGCCCATATCCCGTCTCCTCCGCCTTCCCCTCCTCATCTAACTCACTCCCCTGTTCTTGAAAATCCCCTTCATTCTCCTCCATCCACCAACCCTTTCCATGTTCTTTCCCTCCCTGAAGATGACCCTTCCCCCTCGATCCCTTCCCCCTCAATCCCTCCTGCCCAGCCCTCCTCCCCTCCTGACCAGACCTCCTCCCCTCATATGAGTGCCCATCCCCCTCTCTTTACTGAACCTCCCCCCCCTAGAATTACCCGTAGCAACTCTAAGGATCAGGGTTCCTCCTTTGATGGACAAAAGAAGCCAGGGAGAAAGACTATAAAGCAGCAGAGGGATGAAAACGCGCAGAAAGACATAGCACTTGGTTTGTAGCATCCAATTGAATCCTACATTCAGGCCCCAAAAGAACAAGAGGTAGCAAGCAAAGACAAGGGAGGTAGAGCACCTTCTCGAAACAAAAGTTTGAAATGATCAAAATACTCTCATGGAACAGCAGGGGACTTGGGCACCCCGCTAAAATCAATGCTCCAACAGACCTTATAGTGCAGGAGAAACCATCCATCATATTACTTCAGGAAACAAAGCAAAGAGAATCAGAAATTAGCAAAATAATTGGAAAGTATAAAAATTACAGAGGAAGCATATGCGAAGCAAGAGGAGCTTCTGGAGGAATTACTACAATCTGGAATCAGAATGACTCGCAATGTGAAGCTGAGATAGTCGATCAACATTGGATAAAATCAGTCCTGAGAAATAATAACAACCATCAGTAGATTGTCATCTTCAATGTATATGTCCCCAATCACTATAGGGACAAAGGAAAATGCTGGGAAACTCTTAGTAATCACATCATAGAAGGAGACAACAACAATACCATAGTAGGCAGAGACTTCAACTTAATCCTCCATGCAAATGAAAAGCGAGGGGGGAACTTTCTGCCATACCCATTCAGGAATCAAATGGAAAATGTAATGCACATTGATGACCTGATATACATAGCTCCAAAAAATCGCAAGTTCACATGGAGCAATCGAAGGTTGGGCAATCACAATATCATGGAGAGGCTGGATCGATTCTTGGTGAATATTTCTCTTGTGTCAACCTTTTCATCTGTTAATTCCACCATTTTGCCTTTTGTTGCCTTAGACCACTATCCAATTACCCTCGAATTGAACACCCACTATGCCCTTGGTCCACTGCCTTTTAAATATAATTAGATTTGGAGTGATCAACAAGCTGCCCGAAATATCATTCAGCTCACCTGGAGGCAGCATATTGAAGGCTCCCCAAGCTTCATATGGGAGAGCAAACTGAAGAATGTGCAAAGAGCTCTTAGAAAATGGGCCAAATCGTAATACAAGGAGACAGAATAGGAAAAGCATGAGTTAAGGCACCAAATCGTTGAGCTCCAGTGCACAATCGAGCAAAAGGATTACTGCCACAATAAAAAATTTCAAGAAGAAGAGTTGTACAATAAACTGAGAAAAATTAAAAGGCAGGAGGAGGAAAAATGGCACACCAAATCAAGACAAGTATGGTTGGAAATCGAGGATAAGAATATGTCATTCTTCCATAAGCAAGCCACTGCTAGACAAGTCAGAAATACCATAACTGCTATCTCGGACAGCACAGGGACACACCATGTGGAACAAGCAAATATTAAAGAAGCAGCTATAGAGAATTTCAAGGACCTTTTAACTGAGGTGCAGGAGGAAGAATCTTATGATGACTTGTTACAGAATTTGCATCCTAAAGTCACAGATGATCTAAATAAAAATTTGACAGCAGAAATAAAAGAGGAAGAAATCGTTGAAGCAATCTGGAACCTCCATCCCAACAAGGCACCTGGTCTGGATGGGTTCCCTATTAGCTTTTACAGGGATTACTCAGAGCTGATAAAGAAAGACTTCATAAAATACATCAAGTGGATCCAAAAAAAGGCAAAATAGGTGGATATACAAACGTTACCCACTTGGCTCTCATTCCGAAGGAGAACCGACCATCCAATTTTTCTCGCTTCAGGCCCATATCCTTATGCAACTCATCATATAAAATCTTCACTAAAATCATAGCCTCTGGGCTTAAACCTCTTCTACCGATGCTGATCTCAGACAACCAAGGAGGCTTTATGGCAAACATACAAATTTCAGATTCTATTCTTTTAGTCCAAGAGGCCATACATTCAAGTCATGCAAGGAATGAGAAAGGCTTCATTCTAAAACTAGATTTGGCCAATGCCTTTGACAGGGTAAGGCATTCTTTTTTATTTGCAGTTCTCCAAAGGATGGGCTTCTCACCTCTTCTTATTAATTTCATAAGATGCTGCATTTTTGGGCATTGAATCGCCCCCCTCATTAACGGAAGACCTGGTCCTTCCTTCCAAACCTCAAGAGGAATAAGGCAAGGTTGCCCCTTATCCCCTTATCTCTTCATCCTTATGGCAGACTCATTTAGCTGTGCCCTCGATCAAAATAGGCAGTCAGGCCTCATCACGAGCATCAAGTTTGAAGATGGCATTAAAAATATAAATCATTCTCAACTTGTAGATGACACCCGTTTGCTGGGGGGCGACCACCATTATTGCAAGAAGATTTAAGTCCCTACTTGACAAGTTCATGAGATATTCAGGAGGTAAAATAAATTACCTTAAAATCTGTATTTATGGATGGAATGTCTCACCCCAAAAGATACATAATATTGCCAATACTTTTGGTGTCCCCTGCAAGTTAGATTGGGTCTGCTTCAGTTATTTGGGAATGTCGGTAACCATAGGGAAAGCAAAAACTGGAGTCAGGGACTTAATGCTGGATACAATGAAAGGGAAACTTCAGAGATGGCGAACTCCGTGGCTCAATCCAGCTGGGCGACAGGTTCTTCTAAAATTAGGGCTCTCCTCCCTTCCTTTATACCAGTTTTCTCTTGCCCATGCTCCAGCTTCATTCCATAGAAAAATGGATAGCATCCTCAGATTTTTTCTCTAGCAAGGGGGCAAGAATGAAAAGAAAAAATTCAACTTAGTAAACTGGAAACAGGTTATACAAAGTCCTGAGAATGGAGGCCTGGGCATCAGGTCCCCATCTATTATGAATTTAGCATTCAGTGGGAAGTTGATCTGGAGACTTATGGAAAATCAACCAGCATGGTGAAAAAATGTCCTAGAATCAAAATATCTTAATTAGCCAAGATCGCAAATTCTCAATGCTGAAATCCCTAACAGACACTGTACAAAGATATGGAAATTCTCCAAAAAAGCCATAGTCTTCATGGCGCAAAATGTCTCTAAAGTGCCAAAAGGAGGTGAAATGGTGAATATAGGCTCGGACAAAATCATGGGGAATCCTCCCATAAACAGCCTTCCAGATATCGATCCTATTCTTCGTTATCTTCATAGCAAAGGCATATCCAATCCGAGTCAAATCTCTCAATGGAATGATTCAACTAATGCCTGGGTTCAATGGGAATTCCCACCCATACCCCATCATCTCAAAGGTAGATTTGGCTCTCTCTGTAGCAGTCTACACAGTATAGCACCCATCATCAAAGGCGCAAAGGACGAGTTTCGCTGGGACCCTTTAGGAACAAACTACTCCATCAAAGCAGGTTACAGCTACCTGAGCAGCAAGGAATTTCCCACTGTAGTCTGGGCTCACAGGAAGATTCTAAAAACAGCTGAAGCAATTCCAAAGATCAAATTTTTTATGTGGACTCTTCTCCATGGGAAAATTTTAACTGCGGAGAACCTCAGGAAGAGAGGCATCTTCGGACCCTCCAGGTGCCCCAACTGTCAAGCGACAAAGGAATCCTTACAGCATTTATTTATATCATGTCCCTTTGCTGCCTCTTGCTGGAACAATATCGCACCTTCTGCCCCCTCCATTTGGAATCCCCATCATTCTATTGTTGAAATCTTAAACAACTGGAGAAGAAGCTATCCTTGGCACTCAGCGAATCAAAACCCATCTAAAAAAGTTTGGAACGCCATTCCGTTTGTTCTTCTGTGGTGCATATGGATCTACAAGCAGGCACATAATCTGAGACAAAGCTACTACAAGCAGGCACATAATCCTTAAAGCTACTAGTCTAACATTAGAAACTATATCAGCCAAGCTAACAAAGAGAATCGATCCAGTCAGTTTATGGACAGAGGAGAGAAACTTTATTTGGAATTTGATAGACAGGTCCAGCACCATATCAGCAACAAAGATCTGTAAGTTCAGTGGCAAATCTGACAACCTAGAATGGAAAATATGCCTCACAAAAGATGATTTCGGTAAATGGCTTCTCTTAAAGAATACTCATTCCTTATTTTTTGACGAAGCTTCCAAATCGAACCCGGGAGCTACTGGTGCAAGGGGCATCATTCTGGATCCTTCAGGTGCAACGATGTCCTCTTTTGAATGGGGTCTGGGAAGACTAAGTAACAATCAAGCTGAAGCTCTGGGTCTGTTCCAAGGCCTCTTGCAACTTCAGAACCAAGGGATCAACAAAGCCCTTGTCTTCGACGACTCGGTTATAATAGTCAGCTTAATGAATAGCAGCAGACAAGCATCCAATCTCTTCCTCCATCAAATCATAAGCCGCTGTAAAAATATGTTGTCTCAGAACATGGAGTGCCAATTTTTTCATGTCCTTCGATCCAACAACCAGGAAGCGGACAAGAAAGCTAGCCATGCCTGTTCACGGGAAAAAGGAAGCCTCTTATGCAATCAAGCGAGCATGCTCCAATTCATCCCTTGATCCATATGACAGCGCCAAAATGCCACTCTCTAAGGAACTGCGCTTCTATTATCAAGGATTCTGATCAAACCTATTTATGCAGCATTCTCTGTCTAAATGTACTCTTCAGCAGAACTCGTGATTTTTTTACAGCCAGCCAGAGGCCTCCATCGACTGACTAATCAGATTTAACACTACCGTCTAAATGTACAGCAAAACCAGTCTTCTGCTGTCTCAATTCATTAGAATATATACTTGCTCTAGGACCTTACAAGCGAGCAGTAAAGGTACTCATGTGTACTGCCACAATGAAATTCAAAAACAAGCTACTTTTTTACTTCCATCTATTGTAAAATTGGAGCTTAGACTCCTCCAACTTTTTTGAATATAACAAGCAACCAATTTTGTAAAAAAAAAAAAAAAGTTAGATATATTTAAAAAATAATAATAAATAAATGAAGATAAGTTTAATAGGTTTTTTGTAATGGACATTAGCACTTTACTCAGAGTAACATTATTTCAAAGAAGAGATAATAAACTAAAGGGGAAGGGATTTGTGGTGATTAACTTATACTAAAAATAGATGGAAAATAATGTAGAGATTAAAATGGATATTGATAAATGATATCTTATTTAAGAAAGGAATTTCCAAGCTTATAATTTTGGATCAATTATGTTAGTTATTGATATTATTTAATTTTCATTTTATTTAAAATATTGAACTTTCATAATAGTAACTATAATAGGAGATTTGTAAATATTTAAATTATAGCGTTAGGACATAAGGTGATAGATTTACATAGTTCTGGTTTCTTTTTCCAATTTTTTTATATTTACTCAATATCATAGTAATGAGTATGTAGATATATAAATAAAATGTTGTAATTGTAAAAATTTATAGTATTTAACAGTGATAGTTTTTGAATCATTTTTTTATAATTTTAAAATGGAAACAAAATTACTATTTTGAGATACAAGATAATATTTTAAAATTCAAAATCCACACTCTTAATCTAATTTTCACAATTTTGAGAATTTATATTAAAATTTTAAAATGTAAACAAAATTTACAATTTTGAGAGACAAGATAATATTTTAAAATTCAAAATCCACTTTCACACTTTCTAATGTGATATTCACACTTTTGAGAATTTATATTAAAACTATGGAAAAGAGTCTAATTTTCACACTCTCTAATGTGATATTCACACTTTTCAGAATTTATATTAAAACTATGGAAATAGATAAGATATTGATACTTGGTTAGGCTATGAGACCAAATTTAATGAAATAAATATCAAAAGTTCATGTTATTTTTTCTTCCATACTTGTAGGTTAGTCGTGATGAACTTAATTTGATTGTAAATTAGAGTATTTTGGAAGAGGTTAGTCATGATGAACTTAATTTGATTGTAAATTATAGGAGTATTTTGGAAGAGTGAGGTCAATTGTTTCACTAGTTTATGTCTATTAAACTCCAAATTATTTAATGAAATAAATATTAGAAATTGATGTTATTTTTTCTTCCATACCTATAGGTTAGTCATGATAAACTTAATTTGATGGTAGATTATAGGCGTATTTTGGAAGAGTGAGGTCAATTGTTTCACCTAATTCATGTTTATTAAGTTCCAAATTATTTAATTAAATAATATAACAAATTGATGATATTTTTTCTTCCATACTTGTAGGTTAGTTGTGATACTTGTAGGTTAGTCGCGATAAACGTAATCTGATGGTAGATTATAGGAGTATTTTGGAAGAGGGAAGTCAATTGTTTTGCCTAGTTTATGTCTATTAAGTTCCAAATTATTTAATGAAATAATATTAGAAATTGATGTTATTTTTTCTTCCATACTTGTAAGTTAGTCATGATAAACTTAATTTTATGGTAGATAATAAGAGTGTTTTGGAAGAGTGAGGTCCATTGTTTCACCTAATTCATGTCTATTAAGTTCCAAATTAAGTAATTAAATAGCCAATTAATAATAGAAAAAATGGTATTAAGAACTAAAATACTAATTATCGTCACCTATATTCTTAATTGTAAAAGTAAATGGTCTTATTTCAAATGTATTATTTCAATCATATTTTTACTTCTGCAAATTTCTTCCTCATTTATTTATTATCATATCTTGATTTATTTTTGTTTTTGTTTATTTAGAAATGCTAATTATATAAAAAACCATGTCTACATTTTACTTTTAAATATTAGTGCAGCACCTAACAAGGCTTAGGGCTTTCCCAAGAGATTATGTTACAAAGAAAGTGATTGAATGTTATGAGAACTTTAAATATGGAAATTGAAATTTCTTTGTTTAAGTATGAAATTCTACCTTTATGTTGTCATAAACTCGATTGTAGCATTTTCAACTCATTATGTATTGTTAGGTGGAATGTACGAGGGAATTGATATCCAATGTAATGCCTGCTTATTTGAGAAATTATAATAGTTTAGACATTGTATTTAGTAGCTGAAATACTGATAATAATGGCATGATGGCCCAGGTTTTTTTGGGGAAAAAATAATAACGTAATTATTTGCTCATTATATATTGTTAGCTGGAATGTACGAGGGAATTTATATCCAATGTAATGCCTACTTATTTGAGAAATTATAATAGTTAAGACATTGTATTGAGTCACTGAAATACTGATCATAATGGTAATGGCATGATGGCCCAGGTTTTTTTGGGGAAAAAATAATAACGTAATTATTTGCTCATTATGTATTGTTAGGTGGAATGTACGAGGGAATTGATATCCAATGTAATGCCTACTTATTTGAGAAATTATAGTAGTTAAGACATTGTATTGAGTCGCTGAAATACTGATAATAATGGCATGATGGCCCATTTTTTTTTGTTGGGAAAAATAATAACGTAATTATTTGAGTTTAATTGATATCCAATGTAATGCCTACTTATTTCAGAAATGATAGTTTTTGGATCATATTTTTTTATAATTTTAAAATGGAAACAAAATTTACTATTTTGAGATACAAGATAATATTTCAAAATTCAAAATCCACACTCTTACTCTAATTCTCACACCTTTGAGAATTTATATTGAAATTTTAAATTGTAAACAAAATTTACAATTTTGAGAGACAAGATAATATTTTAAAATTCAAAATCCACACTCTTAGTCTAATTTTCACACTTTCTAATGTGATATTCGCACTTTTGAGAATTTATATTAAAACTATGGAAATAGGTAAGATATTGATACTTTCTTAGGCTATGAGACCAAATTTAATGAAATAAATATCAAAAGTTCATGTTATTTTTTCTTCCATACTTGTAGGTTAGTCGTGATGAACTTAATTTGATTGTAAATTAGAGTATTTTTGGAGAGGTTAGTCGTGATGAACTTAATTTGATTGTAAATTATAGGAGTATTTTGGAAGAATGAGGTCAATTATTTCACCTAGTTTATGTCTATTAAACTCCAAATGATTTATTGAAATAAATATTACAAATTGATGTTATTTTTTCTTCCATACCTATAGGTTAGTCGTGATAAACTTAATTTGATGGTAGATTATAGGCGTATTTTGGAAGAGTGAGGTCAATTGTTTCATCTAATTCAAGTTTATTAAGTTCTAAATTATTTAATGAAATAAATATAAGAAGTTGATGATATTTTTTCTTCCATACTTGTAGGTTAGTTGTGATACTTGTAGGTTAGTCATGATAAACTTAATTTGATGGTAGATTATAGGAGTATTTTGGAAGAGTGAAATCAATTGTTTTACCTAGTTTATGTCTTTTAAGTTCCAAATTATTTAATTAAATAAATATTAGAAATTGATGTTATTTTTTCTTCCATACTTGTAAGTTAGTCATGATAAACTTAATTTTATGGTAGATAATAAGAGTATTTTGGAAGAGTGAGGTCCATTGTTTCACCTAATTCATGTCTATTAAGTTCTAAGAAAAGAAAAAAAGGAAAAGCATAGCATATGGGTATTGGCAGAACCTTAAAAAATGAGACGTCCTTATAGAAAGTATGATGGGAAGTGAGGCATAAAAATGCCTTCACCAAGACTGCAGAGGTTTTTGATTCTAGGAGAAAATAGATCTAAGTTCACGGTTGGGTGCAGAGGTTGATTCTCGGAGAAAATAGATCTCAGTTCATGGTTTGGGTGGCAAGTTGTTCTTTCCATGCTAATTTGGTTGCTGGCAATCCAAACTTCTAGTAAAAAAATATTTGTTTCCTTGTGAGCTTTTCTATTGTAAGGTAGTTGATGTAATTGTAAGGTAGTTGATGTAATTATTGTCTGCTCAATTTTCTAACCTTCAATATCCTTAAATTCATTCACTGTGAATAGCGAATTAAGGAAATATAAATGCAATTAGATTGGCAAAGTTATAAGAGATTATACACGCCTGTGGCTTAAGTGATTATATGTTCTTTTTCTTTACGAAAATACAGTTACAGAGACACTCTAGTCTCTTTGTATGGATGTGATGTGGATTTGAATTTGAGCTAAGATAGTTATTAACCATGTAATGATTGATTTAAACAGTTGATTGATATGCAACTCCAGTGACCGAAACTTGTGTTAAGACATGCATTATACCTTAGAAGTAGATGAGAAAATCAACGGGATGATAAAATATATGCTCTAATGCATGCACACCTATTATGATGAGGAGAATTTTGGATAAAAAATGTTTTACTTAAATGATTAAATTGTTTAAGAGAAAGCTGTGATAGTAGTGCAGCACCTAACAGGTTGGATTTAGTGGAATTTGTGAAAATTGCATTTACAGTAGAACTCGGTAAATGTATGAAAAATTCCAAGCGGGTCAAAACCATTATAGTGAATATGGTGAAGAAGTTAACATTTAACTTCCACCTGACTAGAACACCCCAGTGAGGAATGGCAGAGGAGTATCTCAGAAGAATTTTGCAGGTAAACCCAAGCTAAGTCCTGCATGTCACTTCCCAAAATTGGAATGGAAAGGAGGAAATCATATATGGTACTTTCATTGTGAGGACATAAAATACAACTATATAAATCAAATTTAACCACATAATGAATAAATGAATCTATCAACAACGATTGAATTTCCAGGTAAGAAACCACTCTGAAATTCTAAGTATGCATGGAATCCCCAGAAAACAAAATAAACATGCAAGAAAACTTTGTGCTAGAGGCAACGTATGCTGAATGAATAGGATTAAGTCCCTTTTTCCAATTATACATATTTCATTCATTAATTCTGGGAGATGCCAAGGCAGTTATTTACCTCAAAAGACTCAGACGTAACATCACATGTATAGAATTTCCAGAAGGACAAAGTATATACATATATTCTAAATTAATACATAAAATATAAAAGAGCATTCAGATGGTAAACAAACCTGATGCATCGATCAAGAAAACTAATATATGGGTTGTTGAGCTGTGACACTTCCACCTAGGTTAAGAAATCAAAGAAAACTGAGAACAACTATAAATATTAAGCATAACTTAATCTGATTTGAATTCTCTTGGATGTTGATTGGAACCAAGCATGCGAAGATAGTGCAGAAAAATAATTCTCTTATCAATTATTCAACAGGAAACTATGATAACCTACAAGCCAAAAGTATACTGAGATCGACTGAACCATGTCGACGAAACATTAGTATCGGACGTTTAATTATAAATGAAACTATTAAGTATTGTTTATTTATAAATGAAACTATTAAAAACAGCACTTAAGAGATAAAGTATGTTTGAAATATTCTACCATAACCACAATGTCATCCAGGCCATTAATAATGAAACAAACAGTCGATTATATTAACATTCTAGCAAACGAAGGGGAAAGCCCCGATAAGTTACAATCGAAAACGTCATTGGTTTGAACTCAAAGGAACACTCTTCAAGAATATGGAATTTCAAAGTAAATATAAACAACGATCAATGGGCGAACGCCCGATGTAAATTTAAGCAACAAAACTACAAAAGAGTAGCATAGTGCCCTACAAATGGATGTTTGGGCGAAAACCCATCAGTCATTCTCAATGCGGAAAAACGAAATTGATACAGGACCAAACCCTTTTACATTCAACTTTCGAGGGATACACCCATTATATAATTCAGAATTCAATGAAGGGTTGCATAGGATTTCGATAGGCCCATGGAAGGTTGTAAATGTGAATGTGCACTGGAAGTGAAATAATCGTAAGAGGAGGTTCAAAAGAAAAGACCAACCTGAAGAAATGTCGAGCTTTAGATTAGTCTGTTGGACATTAAAATAAACACCGCACTTACAGGAAAAAACCTTGGAGAATACCTGTAGGGCATACCAAGCAAAAGGGAGGTAAGTTAGCGAAATCAAGAGCCGAATAAAAGAAACAACAGTTAGGTATCATGAGTACTGCAATAGCCAATAAATCAAAATAAAACCACCTTACCTTTTATGAAAATGGAACTATTATGCACTGGCGTTGTAGGAACCTGGTCAGCGAATTAGGCAAGCAAAGTAATGCAGCGAGGAACAGTAGAATGGGAAACTGGAGATTTTTGAAATATGGAGATAACCTAGAACAAAAAACCCACCATAGTTTATTGAAGGAGGAGGGAAAGCGCTCCTTCTATATATCTATCTGCCCCTCCATCAAAATCTCCCCTAACCCCTGTAACAAGAAAGATTTCTCAGTAAGCGTAGACAAAGTCATTTCTTAATGGAAAATGAGCATGAGGATAAATAAACGATATAGATTCACCTGAACATACGAAGAACCTCGAGCCCAGGCGAGATGGATTACTGGCTCCACATCCATTGAGATAAACCCCTCACAGTGCGATGGTATCAACTCTAACAGGGTGGCCATAGCATTTCCCCAGATTCCCAGCAACCTCCTCCATTGTCGAAGCATAGGAAGCCATGGGTTCGGCATACACAATATGGACCCAAAGTCAAGAAACAAATGAAGAATGCCGAGTGGGTCGAAGAACAAAACTTTGAAAGGTGAAGTTAGGATTTGAAAGGCTGGAGTAATCACCATCGATTGAGAACCCCAAAATCCCAGCCATTGGAGCCCAATCAGATAGATAAGGGGCAAGGTCGCTTACATCCCACCTAGCGAGTACGAGATCACATGGCTGAAGTGGCATGGTGCACCCTGGATGGGGAAGGGTGAGGTGGGTTACATAGCTGCTATAAGGAGAATGGTGGTGAAAAGTTAATGACCCTGGCATGCATGAGATTTGTGCCAAGGAGTTAATGCAGTGCAAGCCGATGGCAAGTGCGCATAATGGATAAGATAGAGGAGGATGATATTCTGCGAGGCAAGCCATGGCCATATACCTTCTCTCAATT
Organism: Pinus taeda; assembly: GCA_000404065.3. Lineage (NCBI taxonomy): Eukaryota > Viridiplantae > Streptophyta > Pinopsida > Pinales > Pinaceae > Pinus > Pinus taeda. The sequence goes on along the minus strand of APFE031048550.1, from coordinate 90,780 downwards.
GAGGGTTCGAGGGATCATTGCTCCAAGAAAACGATCAAGTTTCAGCTGCTCCAAGAAAATGATTAAGTCTCAATTGTTATTTTTAGTTATAACGATATTTTTTATTAACGGTGGAAAATAGTTTAATCGTCTAACATAAGATCAGATGGATCATGATAAGACACGTAATACAAGAGGGGAGTTGATTTCATAGGGGAATGCCTTACGATGTAACTAGCAGCAACAGGAGCAACTGTCAAGTGAACCAATGAATGTTGATACAACTTGAGGTCTTCACCGACCGCCGTGGTACATTTCTACACCATGGGAATAAATGATCTGAAGTCGACCATGTGAGAAATAATTTGATTATCGGTCATTGATGTATACCATTAACAAACGCCAGAGTACTCACCGATAATGATAATGAGCGTCAAGGTACCCAGTACAATCCAACAAGTGTGAATAGATGAACTGGAGTCGAACACCTGTAAGAATCTATCGATCAGGAGACAATGATGATTTCCCACTGTTGATAGCAAAGGATATTCCACTAATGACTGCAAACCCCAAGGTACTGCCAAATGGACTCTAGATCTTTGCCCCAGAGAAATGAGTCGGATTCGATAGGGAAAGATCCGCTAGAAGGAAGGCATTAAGGCATCCTTCATCAATCTAGTGCAAGCGTAACCCGTAGGCCAATAATGTGGAAGGAATCAGATGAAAGAGATGTAGTAACCCAACCGAAGTAAATTTTTGGCGTACACAAGATGTGGCTAGCGCACGACAGAAACCCTTTGAACCAACCAATACTGAAAGCTGACACAGAGGCGAGGTATCCACCAATAGGGTCAAATGGAAACCAAGGTACTGCACGAATCCCAATTTGTGATAATGTAAGCTGATGTCAAACACAAGGGAAACCACTCAGTCAAAGACCCATGATACTGATCGATGTTGAGCACAAGGTAACCTATCAATAATGAAAATATGGCCAGGGTGTAGCTCTAGGCCTATCCTCAGAGCAAGATGTCATCGTCGATAAGGACAATACCCGCCAGCAAGAAGTCAATGGAGACCTTCTCAAACTGGCATGAGTAAAGGACCAATATAACTGATGTGATAATAGACATGACACTGACAACGAGGGATGGCCAACTGAAAAATGAGTCAAGAGACACCGCAGAGAGGCCGACTCAGGCTAACTTCCCTTGAACAAAATCATGACTCAATGTGACTATATGGCATCATATGATGACTCTGTATAAGTTCGTCATGCAGGAGGCACAAACGAACCCTCCATATGATTGGAAGAGATAATCAATCGGGGGAGAACTAACTCAATAACAAGGTTAAGGTGTACCTAAGTCAAACTAAATCCCGCCCACACGAAGCAGACTTTGTTTTGAGTTCTTTGTTCAAGGGCGACATGGAAATACTGTCCCGTTCCTGCTCTTTTTGGAATATTTAATTTTTTTGTCTTTTTGTATTGAGCTTGAAAAAGAATAAAATAATGCTATGGTATAGTGGACAGAACGAGTGTTGGTGAAACAGATGATCTAGTTCCTGGGAATGGAACATTCCTATGCTCAATGCAGGGAGGTGAAAACTGGTCAGTGACACTCAAAGGTATGTTCCTTCCACGGGTCAAGGTGTGTCAAGTTGCAGAAGTCAAAGGTATGCAAGGTTGATTTTGCATTCGTCATGGTCAAAAGTTGGCTTAAACACGAGTCCAAGTGAAGCTGGCTCTACGCCAAAAGGTGCAAATGGTCAACATGCAATGCAGTAGTACAACTCAACACAAAGGAGCCTCTAGGGTATAACCCCAAAACAAAGCGAAGAAGCTAAGAGGAATGAGTCTTCAATGCATAAGTCATGGCGGGACTACAGAGGACTCCCGAGCCTACTCAAATTGGAGCAGCATGGGCAACAAATGTCAATGAGGTGCTAACTACGATGCCCATGTAAATGATGGCTCTACGATCGTGTCATGATTTTAAAAATCGGCAAGTGAAGATGGCTTACAAACCATAACACGATGGGATCTACCCTATGGAAAATGTATCGACAGATGGAGGCTAGTATGCATGATGCATGGAAAAAATGGCTTCCCCAACCTATATGCCAGTGAGAAAACGACCTGCCATGACGGGTCAGCAGTCATGGAACCGTCTCAAAACAGTCAAAAACGTCCAAAATGTCCTGAAAAACAAACCATTCTCGACATTCCAAGCTCCCAAGTTAAAAGTCACATGAGGCCAAACAAAATAAAATTTTGATTTTTTTTTTGCATTTTCAAAACTTATAAAAGGGATTTTGGACTCACCATTTTTACCATTTGAGTTGGAGAGCAAAGATTTGTAGCAAAAGGAGCAAACTTCCCGTGTACCAAATTCGACCGTTCAAATTCTTCAAAATCTTCCAGGTAACTCTTATACTTAGCTTGCAATTGATTGTGACTAGTTTTAAGAGTTTTCATTGATGTTTCATCGTTGAACTTTTGTTCAAAATTTCACCGCGACGTATACGCGGGTTGGTAATATGAAACCCGCATACATGCAAGCCCTATACGCGACCATGTGTACAGTAACCCGCATATACGCTGTGAACGAATTTTAACCAGAAAATAACGGTTAGAACTCATTTTTTTCTTAGAATGTTGGTCACATGGCGTGAAAGAGAACATGCAACGGTGGATAATGAAGTCATGAATGATCTTCAAGCCTTGGATGCTTTACGGGGATGCGGCTTGCTTAAATTCTTCAAACTGCCGAACATGAAAGCCAATGTACGACTGCTTGAGATGCTCATTGATTATTGGGATGTCAAGGAGGAAGCCTTCATGATCGATCAAATGCCACTCAGGGTAGAAGTGGAGGATATTTATTTTATCATGGGCCTTTCCTGAAGGGGAGAGGTAGTAGAGTCTCGGGGCAGGACACGGAACAGTCTCACCTTAGAGGACTACGTATAGATATATTTCCCAGGACATCCCAATAAGGTTAGGAGACAGATTTCCATTGCACATGTGGCGAGTTTATCTCTGAGGATAATCCTATTCATCATAGCTCGAGTGAACGGATCATCCTCTCTGCATCAGGCATCACGGCTCACCATGAGCATGAAAGTTGATTGTCTCACTACTATGTTCGACTGGTGTACTCCTCTTCTGGCCAGCCTGAAGAGTCAGCTCACTTCTATCAAGAGGGGACAAACCAAGAAATTTGGCTACGGGACTATCTTGTGCACTTTCTTCTTCGAGAGGATTCCCGCACTCCGCCCTAGGGTAGCAGTTTCGATCAACACCCCAAGCGATCCACGCATGGGCCGGTGGGCTGATCTAATGAAACATTTGGGGGTGGGGAGGTCCCAAGTACTGCTTTCGACGATGACTTCTTCACCTGGTGGGATCAGCAGATCATCGCCGTGGATGACTCCCACTATGCTGGGCTAGATTTCCAAGGAGATCCTGACCTAGCATTACCGCCGAACGCAGCATGGGGCAAGATTGGTAAGGATTTTTTGATTTTACGATTTTTTGGATTTTTCAAATATAATGATGCATTTTGAAAAATATTTTTGATGAGATTCAAATGACTAATATAATAATCATGATCCAGATATTGGGCCAGTATGACCAGATGGATTCCCGTAGCACGAATGGCACGGCCGAGGAGCCGAAGAGGTGGCTGCCAAGACAGAACGAACTCTACATAACGTCCAGCGACACTTGATGAGACTGAGCTGCTGAGTATCGATGACTCCCATAGAGGACCTTCCTGAGGATATGTAGCGTCATGTTGTTGGCATGCCACGTGACTGGGTTCGCACTTTTCAGCGTGTAGCCAATGCAATAGTTACCTACTTGGCCGCTCATCCTGAGCCGAGGCATTAGATATGCCAGACATGATTATGGGCATTTGAGTCCCAATTTTGTATATTTTGGACAACATATGTACACTCGAGATGCTTTATGATGATATATATATATATATACAATTTAACTTTTTGATGCTTGATTTTATTATGATGAATGATTGATGTGCCAGTCTAATGCTTCCTTAGCGATAGAATCAGCTAACCAATTATGAGATCTTGGAATGTGCAAATAATTAATATAAACAAATGATCTTTGCAACAACCTCACCGTTAAATACTGGCGATATAAACATGGATCTCTTACACGATAAATGTTGTTTAATTGTGACACTATCAATTGAGAATCCAGATAAACTACCAATGAGTCGATCCTGTGAGATATTGCCTCAGATAGTAAATTAATAATGGTGGTATACTCAACCATATTATTTGAAGCGGGAACAATGCATATGCCTCTTGATACCATCAATTGACTAGTTGGATAATAGAGTACCCACGTTGCGGAAGGGAGATTCCGAGTGTGCCGACTAGCACCATCAGCGAACCCAAAATAGACCAAATCATCCATCAACACCTGCAATAGTAGACCAAAAAGTGTTGATATCACAAAACTCTCGATGATATATGTACAAATATACATAATATACAACGAAGTCATTGCCTAACTCCTACTTAAGCAAAGTACTTCTGTAGGAAGAGCCCGTTTCGGGGTTCTGCCAGCTTGTTTCCCTCAAAATTCATTAACTCATATGACCCTTTTTCTAAAACTCATTTAATAATGAAAGGACCATACCACATAGGCTTAAACTTGCCTGCCCCCAAGGTGTCTTTATCTTGGTCATAGACCAAGACAAGGTCACCTTCAGAAAAGACTTGAGGACGGACAGATTTATCATACTGCGTTTTGACCCTTTTCTTATGAGCCTCATTCATCGTGGCAGCATCTCAATGCTGCTCATCAAGATGTTCCAAGTGAAGGAGGCGCTCTTCGAGACTCGAAGTCTCTAGAAGGAGATCTACGACTAACTTAAGAGATGGAATTTCACATTCAATCAGAAAGATGGATTCCATCCCATAAACCAACTGAAAAGGTGTAAAACTAGTAGCAGTCTTCACGGAGGTCCGGTATGCCCAAATAGCCGAATACGACATAACGTGCCAATTGGACCGATTTTTGTCAATTGTCCATTGGAGTATCATCTTAAGAGTTTTATTAACTGCCTCAACCTGTCCATTGGCCTGAGGATAATAAGGAGACGAATTCTCTTGTTGGAAACCTTATTTAAGGGCCAATTCAGACATTAGTTGATTCTGGAAGTGACTGCCATGATCAGTGACAATCTCTCTCGGGACACCGAATCTTGAGATAACCTGATTGAAGAGAAACAAAGCTTCCGTGTCACTATCATTTTTATAAGTGGGCATGGCCTCGGCCCACTTCGTAAAGTAGTTTACAGATACAATAATATACTTGTGATTCGCCGCTGAAGGCGGATTACAAGTTGTAAAATCAATACCCCACTTAGTAAAAGGACCGACGGTGACAATGGGAAAAAGAGGAGCTAGATGAGCAAGCATCTTGCGAGTAAATATCTGATAAGGGTGACATCGTTTGTCTGCTTCCACACAGTCTTTAAAGAGTGAAGGCCAAAAATAGTCGGCACGTAAGATGCGCTGGGTTGTAGCAAGCCCCGATAGATGACCACCACAAGCTCCACTGTGGCAATCATTTAGCACTAACTCTGCTTCCTCCAAGGTTAAACAGCACCAAAGGATTGAATCAACCCCTCGACAGTATAAGGTATCACCAATGATAACATAATTTTTAGCCAGGTGACGTAATTTATGACGTTCATCCTTGGATAAAGTAGAGGGAAACTTTGAAGACTAGAGATAGACAATGATATCTCCATACCAAGGGTCGAGTGAAGAGATGAGGAATAAATGTTCGTCGGGAAAAGTTTGCTCATAAACAGTATCCTCTCCACAAGGGAGCTCAGAAATTAGCTCAACGAAAACCATGGATTTCTTAGACTTGGCTGACAAGAATTTGAGATCAAATTCTTGAAAGATGACTATCCATCTATTATATTTGCCCCTAATCACTCGCCTACTGAGGAAAAATTGAAATGGATTGACCACCGCTAAGACAAAAGTTTTGCGCAACAAGATATAATGACAGAGCCACTAGACAGCATGGACAGCTTCCAAGGCCAACTTCTCAACCAGAGAATAGTGAATTTTAGGACCTATTAAGCCTCAGCTCAAATAATAAATCACATGCTCGGTGAGAGCATCGTCCTCCTGAACTAGAGGCATACCAATGGTTGATTCTGCCGCAACGAGATATAAAAGGAAGTCTCTCCCGTAATCTGGTGGACTCAAAAGCGGGGTAGAGACTATTGCTTTTTTCAAAGCATCAAATGATCGTTGCGCAAAGTCATCCCATACAAATGGAAGTCCTTTCCGTAGCAAACACATGAACCCTTTAGTGATCTCGGCGTAGTTCGCTATAAACCACCTTAAGAAATTAGCCTTCCCTTGAATACTTTGAAGTTGTCGAATTGAGGACGGGGGAGGCAACCGAACTATTGCCTCAACCTTGAAGGGATCAACCCGAATCCCTTCATTTGACACAATAAACCCTAACAAACGACCATACGTAACCGCGAAAATGCACTTGTTGGGATTCAACTGGATTTTATAAAAACGACATCTCTCGAAAACCATTTGAAGGTGGCTAGGGTGATCAGTTCTCTTTCAAGAACGAGTAGCGAGATCATCCAAGTACGCTTCGATGACATGTTTGATGTCGTAGAAAGCATATGACATGGCCCACTGAAAGGTGGCTCCAGCATTTTTAAGACCAAAAGGAATCTTTCTATATGCAAAGGTACCCTAGGGACATATAAAGGTTGTCTTATGTAGATCTTCAGGATGGATAGAAATTTGATTATAACCAGAAAAACCATCCATGAAGGAAAAAATCTCATTACCCGCACACCCGTCAATAATCTGATCAATGAATGGCATGGGGTAATTATCTTTGGGACAAGCCTTGTTTAGGTCCCTAAAATCGATGCATACTTGGATTGTTCCTTTCTTTTTATCCACAGGGACTGGATTAGAAACCCAATCAGTAAGAGGAACAGGGTATATGAAACCCACCTTTAGCAGCTTCTCCACTTCCACTTTGATAGCTACTGCTTTCCTAGGGTTAACCGGCTAAAGCCTTTGACAAAATGGTTTGGTGTTTTCATACATCTTCATATCATGTGGAACTATAGATGGGTCAATGCCATGCATTTCTTCATAAGACCAATCAAATACATCCCGAAATTCCTTGAACAGGTCGGTGTAAATTTGAATTTCTTTAGGGGAACACTCAATTCCAATGAAGAGATTCTCGATCGTGTTAGGGTCCCTAGAGATGTTTATAGGTGTTTTTTTTTAAATCATTGACATATTACCTTCGGCATGAACGTGTGCTAGAGCCAAATTATTTGACACCGTACAAACATCACTAGTACAGAGCTCGGAGAATCTAGATTCTACCTCTTGCAATGGAGGAAGAAAATATGAACGATGGTGTAAATCTTCCCAAGGTTGATCTATACCCATCATTGCTTAGAGGATTGCTTCTTCAGAAGGTAAAACTGAATCTAAGCAGTCCAAAGTATAGGTAGAATCGAGGCTCCAAGCCGAGGCCACATCGCCATCTAACTGCTCTTCGAAAAAAGGAGTAGAATGGTCATCTACAGAGTTGACGATAGAGTGATATCTAAGCTCAGCTGCAAATATAGGAAATGCCATTCCATTCCCTTGTTCTTCAACTAATGTGGTTGTAGGTGAAGGCAAGGTCTAAGGGTCTAAAAAATAATGAGTTCAAAAGAACTCTTCTCGAGGAGACTCCTTAGATGATGAAATGGCATTGATTTTAGCGATAGGAGAGGGAAACTCAAAAGTACCCATCAATGAGGAATACATCCTTACTCTTAGATTCTTAGTAGGTGGATGAGGGTTATCCACTAAAGGAACAGTAGAGTCAGAGCTTGCTTGAGGATCAACTGGACAATAATCCAATTGATCAACCTTCACGATTTTCCCCTCATGAGGAAAGCAAATGACATGAAATAGAGTCGAAACAATGGCATCCATTTCGTATACCCAGTTCCTTCCTAAGAGGAGATTATAGTCTAGGTTAGCATCTACGACTTCTACTTCAATATTAACGACCTTCCCCCCAACACATATAGGAAAGGCTAGGATAATCCCATGCGGCCTATGAGAATGACCATCGAATGCAGTCAAGACGGTAGGTGAAGGAACAGCTGAAGGAGATCCAATAGCCTTCCACCATGACATTGACATGAAGCACGTGGAAGCCCCTTCATCAATAATGGTACGAAAAATGTTAATTTTCCGGTATGTAGACTTTATTTGAAAAGCTATATGATGAGGGAGTCACTTTTTGACATTTAACATGTCGAAAGTGAGCACTAAAGAGTTAGTTGGATCGACTGCCCCAATCACGGAAAGTAAAGCACTTCTCTGAGCCGGACATGACTAGAAAACCTCTAAAGCAGACATGGCACATGGACTCTGAGCCAGATCCTCCACAATGGAGTAATTTTGGGCAGCCCTAGCATTAGGATTAATAGTCACGCGTTTAGTGGAACCTTTTGGTATCCGTGGTATAGTCTCAACAGGGGGTTGCTCGATATGAAGGTCAGTACTTCCAGGAACAACGTTATCCTTGGAAGTTTCAGCTTCACCATAATCATGTGATCGAGTAGCCACATGGACGTTAGAACCCATCATGAAAATATTTGATGATTTTTCCCCTTCCTTGTTGCCCCCTGCGGAGGTTCCAGGGTTTGAACTCGCGCCAGCAAGAGGTTGTTGCCCTTGGGGAAAAGGGTTGGTCAACACAGCATGGGAACTAGAAGTCCCTTGTTGCCCTAACAAGCGTTGAGCATCTTCAATCTTGGGGCAAAGATGAGTTAAATGGTCTCCACTACACAACTTGCATGGAAACTTGACTTTCTTTTTCGATTCATTTCTACCACCACCAGCATTATTGCCGGATTTATTTGCATCAGGCTTCCCATCCTGGTTCTTTTTCTTACCTCATCCTTTCTTTTTCCCATTGGAATTTTGATTTCCTTTGGGGTTATCAGATTGGACGACATTAATCGAAGAGGTTTGGGAAGTCGTAGGGTTAGACGATGTGATTTGGTTCTTAGAAGCAGTTTGTAAAGACAACTGCTACAATTGGTTCAACAAGTTCACCGTATTCGTGTCTATCGACCCAACAATACCATCCACGTGGGGACTTGGCTTCGACTTAGCTACGTCAACCTTAGACCCAGGAGCATCTGGCAAGTATTTTTGTAGGATCCCAGACTGAGAGTAGATCAATTCTAATTGCTGGGCCCTAAAGATGGCTTGCTCCTCAGAATAGACTCCAGACATGGAGACATCCTTGGAGATCTCAGGTATCAAAGATTTCAAAAACCACTCGAGACAGTACTCAGGAGGAATGTCGGCTTTAACGAGCCTCTTTCTCTGTCTCCATTCCTGAATATGGTCAGAAATGTGAGTTGCCTTATCCTTACGAAAAGTGGCCAGTAGTTCGGTTCCGGCATCATACCGAACAGGCAACTGAAAATGATTTAATAAAATATTGGCTAAGTCAGTGAAAGATGTAAAGCTACCCCCGAGCAAATCTATATACCATTTGGCCGCATTACCAGTCAAGGTGCGTTGAAAGAGTCTCAACCTCATCGATTCGTCGATAAGGGAGTTGGATGAGCACCACAAATGGAATGTGGTTACATGGTCGCTTGGGTCCTCACCACTCTTCCCTTCCAATTTTGGAATGTTCAAGGGGAGTTTGGTTGGGACCAGGCCAGGCCGGATTGTACTTGATTGGATCGTTGGTTAACTTAGTGAGATCTGGCAAGTTCAATGTTGCCAGAAACGGAAGCCTAGGAGGAGCTTGAGGATTCCACCTAGACTGGGCGGAACTCCCAAAGCTCTTAAAAGATTGACCTGGATTTTGGAAGGCACCAAGATGCCTGAAGTAACCAGTAGAACCCACTGAACCAAAAGGCAAGCCTTGTGATGCGGCAAAATTCAGAGTTTGACCAACTCCGGCCGCATATCCACCATACCCAGAAAAGTTTCCTCCTAAAGGATTATAAGGAGTTGATAACCCCTGATACGGATTCCAAGCCGAAGCTAAGGGAGAAATACTTTGAAATGAACTAATGGTGGTGTACGGCCTATTCCCATATTGGCCGAAAAATGGATTCCCAGTTCCGGTGCTACTAACCCTAGGGTTATTCCAACCTTGGAAAGGATTTATGCTTTGTCCTATAGAAGAAAAAGGCATGGATCCTATCGTTGGGTTGGAATGTGGTATATGACCACTTCCGAAAGGAAAACCCTGAAATGAAGTCGATCCACTCATCATGGATGTGGCGGCACCAAATGGAATTGACGGAATGCCCTGTGAATGGGCGCCAAATGGGAATAATCTAGAACCAAAAGCATTGGTTTGGGAATTTCCACTCGTGGACGGAATGGAGGTAGACCCAACAAAAGACGTGCTAGCAAAATATCCGAATAAAGAGACGGAGGGGATGGAAATAGTTCCTCCCCCTTGTACAGATATGGGAGTCTGCACAGTCGTAGCACTTGTAGAAGCCATGCTTCCAGTAGTGGTCATTGAAGGTAAGCGCGTAGCATAACCTAGACTTGACGGTCTATGCGTTGAAGTCCCAACGTATTGTAATATGTCTGGATGACTAGATGGTAGGGGAAAATTCGGAGCCGCTAACGACTCTGAAAGTTTTTCTACCTCTATGTTATTCTCCACTTGTAAGCAAACTCGAGAAAGAACTAGAGTGTTCCTCTCTTGTTCCGCGGAAGTACCAGGTCTTGCTTGAATACTAATGCTCTCGAGAGGAGGATCAATCCCCGATGCGTCAACTGCCATGAGACGAAACCCACCGGTATTATTACCTCTACGCCTTCTAGGAGAAGGCTCTAAACTCGGTGGTGGAAGACCACAAAGTCTTCAAGATCGTCTAGGAGATCGGTTAGCCACTTTTAATTTCTTGTTTAAGATCTAACAAAAGAATAAAAAAATTGAAAGCTAGGCCAACTAAGAGCACAGAGCACAAGCTATAAAGTCCCTAAAGATAACGGCCAGTCAAACAACTTCCAAGTATTTCCGCTCCGGGTGATTAGGACTGGACACCAAAATATGAGAAAGTGAAATAAGGGGCCTTCCAAATATAGTTTGGGATGATGAGGGCCCTGGCCTATCAGCGAAGGTAATAGAGGAAGTTACGCTGACCTCCTAACAACAACCTGTGTCGGTGCAAGCCCCCAAGCTTCACAAGGGTGCCCTCCAGTAGTATTATCGAGAGTGATGCAACGTCGACCTCAGGTGCCATGGGATTCCCCTTCGTAGCCACATATGTAGTTCCCTAGGAGTAGCAACTATGGATACCAACTCATCACAGAAGCCAGGCGGAACAGTCGTGAGGTAAGTTCAGACAAGTAGGAGAGGGGGTATCTCTCTTCCCTGTCTTCACAAACCCTCGTGCTTAACTCCCAGATCCGGAGCTTTCTTGGTCTTCCTAACACTATTGGATTTTCACTTGTTATTCAGACTCCTATGTTTGACGTTTAAATGGCCTTGGAGAGTTAAATCTCCACTCACCTAATCCAAGGCCCTAAAATCCTAAAACTTGTTGATGTATGTAACTTAAAAGAAACATTTTAGTGAATTTTAGTTAGCGCTTGATTTTAAAATAGGTTGTTCTTTAAGTCACAGGATGATGGAAGTGAAACTAGTGGTGTTTTTTGACATAAAATAAATTAATAAAAACCTAACTATATGCACATGCACCTGTCTTTGTTTTCTAATGAAGAGCAATTTCTATAGGGTTCAAGGGAAACTTCTAATAAAACAAACATTTATTTTCTTTTTGTTAATTCATGCTTCACACTCACAAAAGTTAACAAAGCTATGTATGCCTAAAAATATATGCAAATCTATCCTAATGCAACAAATATATGCTTGATGCAAGATTCAAAACAACTATAAAAACAAGAAATAAAAGTTTCTTTGCTTATCAATTTTTATTTTGCCACTTAAAATGTCTAGATGGAATATGAGATGCTACCATTCATTTCGTCTAAACACTAAAAACAAATTTCAAGGAAAACATAAAGCACTTTCATTCACTAAAAGGAAACCAAATGAAAAGCAAGTTCAAGAAAGCAAAATGAAGTTTTTCAAAAAGTTTTCTTCAGAGCAACAATAAAAAAGTCTTTTCGAAAATGCTTTCAACAAGACTAAAACTTTGTGGTTGAAACAATAAGCAACAAACACTTTTGCAAGTTGACACCACACAATGGATGAAAGCTCAACAAAAATAAATGTGTTTAAAGATTCTCTTTAACAATTGAAAGCAACATTGAAAGCTTTGGCAACAAAGACCAAAAAAGATTAAAAAGACAATTTCAAGAAAGTATCAATCAACAACTTTCATGAAACAAAGAAGTGGATGGTCACAAAAAGTGGTTTTGTCAAGCAAACAAAATGTCACCAAAAGCAAGATTCAACACAAAGATTGATACCAATCTTTCTGCCTTGATGAATCAGAGCAGCCAAGATTCCAACACAAAATCTTGCATGCTTTTAGTTAAAAAATCGATGACGCTTGCAACAACAAAAACAAGACCAATACTCCTTACAATCAGAGAGAAATTGGAGTAAGATGCTTGTTGTAAAACAAACAATTGATACTGGAAAAATGACTGTTTCAAACTGAATCAAACCACCAAACAAACCTTCAGAGACACAAAAATTTATAAATCTTGAAAATTGCAAGATATACGCGACTGTACTTATGTACAGATTGCGTGTATATGCGACTGTGCCTGAGGAAACCTGCGTATACACGGGTTTACTTCAGGAAACAAGCGTATGTACACTTCTGTAACTAAGGAAAACAACGTATATGAAAGATTTCAAGAAGAATAAAAACAAACTGAAGAAACTGGCAAAACTTAGAATTCAAGAATAGACCATACAGTAATAGCAAACAAACAAGCTACTGAGCCTTGATTGGCTTGAAAAACACCCAAACTAGGAACAGCAAGAGTGTTGTCCCCAGTGGAGTCACCAATTCTGTTGAGGGAAATTTTCCCCTAGGTCTTTTGGGTGGAAACCCTAGCAGAGTGAAAGTTGTCTAAATAGAGAAACACACATTCACACGACCATTATTCTATTTATAAGCAAATTCTATAGTAAGAGGGGTGTACCTCAGGTCCTACGTTCGAGAAGTTCCTTTAGGGTCCAAACCCTTCTCCAAGTCCCTTTCGCTCCTTTGTCCTGCAAAACAACCAATTCCAAAGAATACAGCAGTATATGGACAAAGACTTATAAAGAAATCATCTTCATTTTATAAAGGAAGGTAGTTAGTTATGAAATTTAAACAACCATTCACATATGAATTCCAACATGAATATCATAAACATAAAGAAGATGCATATTAGGAACCAAGACGTGTTTCTTTATTATATACAAATAGAATATACAAAAGGAGTAATATCACCTGAGTAACCTTTCGCAGGCTCTAAGCAAAGCTTACTTCCGGATCTATCCAGCCTCAATCCTTTAGCATATCTCCTTCCATGACTCACTCCATGATGCCATAACTAGTGGATGAACATCAACACACAAGGAAACAAGGATTTCCTGTACAAATGGGGGAAGTGTAGAAGGCACAAGGGTCTTCAGACCTGGTCAGGGGAAAAATCTCAGTATAATAACCTTTCTCTCTCCTCTCTCCTCCCTTAGGCCTTCCCTTTGAGGTCTTTTTATACCTCTCCCAAAGTAGTTTTTTAGTTCGGAGTTGGTTGGGAACAGTTGGGCCACGGGCACTAACAGGTGATCAGCAGGTAAAACCCGCGATCTCCGCCTGAAAATAAAGATTTTTTATATTTTTTTAAGTGCTTTAATACATATACGCAGGTTGGGTATATGCCTACCCATGTATACATGCATTTAACTCAGGGCAATGTCGCGTATAAGGGATAAAACACTGTTTTTTAAAATTTGGACCAGGTCTGGAAGGAGGGGTTGCCCTAGGCCATGAGTGCAGCATCACAAACCATAATAGTAAAATTTAGAGCTATAAAAAACCATCGATTGAAGCTCCTATCACTGAAAGTGAATCTTCTGAGTCCATACTGGACCAAAGTCAACAGGTTGAGATGACAGTCGACCTATTTTTACCTTTAGAAGATCCACCTTCAGATGATACCATTCCCAAAGAGAGTGAGAATGATAATGTTCAAATTATTTTTGTTACTTCAGAGTCCGTTGAACTTGGGGGCAATCCGTCCGTTCCTTCACAACAAGAAGAGAATCCCCTAGTTCCTAGTACTCAAGGGGTTATTTTAACCATTTATTTGGTACCCCCCCAAAGTAGTTTAGTCACTTCCTTCGATTGGAATCGGCTACCAAGATCTCGCCTTCCTTCTAATGTACCATTTCGGATCATAGTACAAGTTTACAAAATGATCGTGTCTAGCATTATCATAGGTGAAGGGGCATCAGTGAGCATCCTTTCCTCAACTACTTGGAAAATGCTTGGTTCACCATTGCTTATGCCTGTTACTCAGAATGTGTCAGGCTTTAACAAAGGAACTAGTCGACCGTTAGGGATCCTTCCTAAGTTACTGATTACTCTGAGAAGGAAAATTGTTCACTTGAACGTGATGGTAGTCCAATGACCGTTAGATTACAATCTACTCCTTGGGTGTGACTATGTTTACAACATGGAAGCTATTGTCTCAACACTCTTTCGAGTGATGTGTTTCCTGCATGAAGGCAAAATTGTCACTGTTCATCAGCTTTCATTCCCCCATTCAAGCACAACTTCAAGTCAAACATCATCCCTAAATGGTCCTTTTACATCGAGAATGTCTCTTCAACCTTCATTCCATCTACCTAATTACTACTAGTCTAGTGAATGTAACGAAGCTTAGGGGCCATGCACCCTTGTCTGCTTTGGCGGACGAACCCAGCTGAAAAGATAAGTTTCCCTGTAAGTTATGTGATTGGAAGTGTTATCTCACACCACTCACCTTTGTCCATTTGATGGACAAAGCAAAGGAAGTATTTTTTCTAATCACTGACAAAAACAATCCTGCTTAACCACAGTGATTTCCATATGGTTACTGGAGACTCTCCTTTTCTCGATGCCTAGGGGCATGCAAACTTTTTTATGCAAGCTAAAAATGACCAATTTCTTTTTTAGCTTTTTAGCTTTTTATCTTTTTAGTTTTTAGATTTTTAACTTCTTAGGTTAGGTGATTGGTCTAACACACCATTCACCTTTGTCTGCTCTGCAGACGAAGAAAAGGAAGTGTTTTGTCCAATTGCTGATGAACCCATCCTACCTAACCTCAGTAGTTCCTTGGCTTTTTAGTTTTATCTTTTCTAGCTTTTTAGTTTGGTCATTTCTAGCTTACATAAAAAGAAAAACTAAAAAATGAGAAATTTTATCGCATGGTTCAAGCTCCTTAAAAAATAAACCTACCACTGAGCATAGTTTCTCCTGGTTCAAGCTCGTTAAAAAATGAATCCACCTTTGGTAAATAACCTTTGTGATTGCCCTGCTATCTGCCTTTTGAACCTTGGTTGTGTTCCTGCAATCACCTCCATTCTTTTAGATGATCATATGCTTCCACTTGATTGTTTACCATTTTGAGGAATAGCTGCGATGAGTGGTCCTGTTAGCCATCCTCTTCACATCACCATGTTTTGAGAAGTTCCATGCTTACCCAGAACTAGTTGCTACCCTAAACGCCACTCGTTCCTAAAAAACGAGTCTCCTTTAAAATCTTTTTAGACTCATTAAATATGAAAATATTGTCAAGCTATTGGCCTTTCCAGCTCATTAAAGTAAGGAGAAATGCCATCCCTCCTGTACATTTCAAATATTTTTTGGACCTAAGGGATTATCTCATGAAAATGTTCGAGCGCTTGTCTTTTTCGACTCGCTAAAGTGATAAAAAAGTCATCCCTTTTGTATTATTTTATCCTTTTTCGGGCTTAAGGGATTACACTACAAAAAAGAACTACTGGAGTTTCCTTTTCATCTGTTTTCAAACTCTCTAAACATGAAAATGACCGAGTTATCCTTGTCATTAAACTCGTTAAAACAATAGCAACAAACTTGTCCCCTAGACAAGAACGAGCTTCACTGTCGCTAGGCTCACTAAAATATAGTGACAGGTTTTCCCGAAGGGCAAATTATAGAACAAGAATATGTTATCCTCCTCAAGCTTGACAAAAATAAAGAGGTACTAGTCAGCAATGATTGGGGAAAAAGGAAAGAAAACTTGAATAATTTTATGGTAGTTGGTCACTCTTAAACATGACACTTTCACTCCATCACCATGATTAAGTATGGTTGGGTTATTTTGTTCACCGGTCATATCACCATTGGTCCTCTATACCATCCATCTTTTGGGGTTAACACTACCAATCCATCTCAGTGTCGCCGATATGTTCAAGAGAAGTCATTCAGTTCAGAATTTTCCATCCAATTAATGCCTCATCCACTGCAATACCCTCACCCTCCATTTTTCATGACCACCATTCCTAAACCTTGTGTCATCAAATCGTTTTCACCTCCAGAAAATAATTTGCTTCGTTTCGTGTCATAGGTGTGGGATACATTAAGGCCCTCCCATGACGGATCACTTCTTGTCAACATCAGCTCATTATCCAAGAAGTTGACTTAGAAACAACCCTTTCAGTACTTTGAAGCTTACACGCCTCAATGGCAAGTTTCTCACTTCCGGCGATAGGTTGACATCAATGGCCTTCGATTGAAATATTTTTAGTGGTGTTCGACATTGGATCATATATTTACACCACATTAATTGTACTGTAGTACCTTGAGGGTCATTATCATTATTGGTGATTCCTCTCACGTCTATTAACAGCTTACATTATTGGCTGGTAATCAGGCAATGTCTTTCCATGTTTGATTCCAGAACATCTTTTCACATGGATTAACTTGTACATCGGGTGTAGATTGAATGAGTTTGAAGACCCCCGATCTAGTTTCATCCATTCGGCCTATGATATATTCAGGAACATAAAGACATCAAATGTACACAGAAGCTCCACAGATGGTCATCCAAGCCAGGGATGATGACTCTACAGTTTGCAACTGCAGACAATTATCTGTCCTATGTACATGAAAATGAATTTATAAATCTGAGCATGGGAATGCCCGCCTCAACTAGATCATGAAAATAATATTATGATGATGTATTGTATTGTATCTTATATAGGTCACCTTCCAGTTTGAATACCTCGGATCATCATCATAAAGCATTTCATCCGACATCAAAAGATTTATGACTTCATGCTTTAGGGGGTAACTGTTATAGACATATTTTGGCACTGCAAACCCAATCTTATATGTCGATAAACTAGGGATCTTCTAACCCCTAAAAGTGTTGTTTCATACCCTAAAGGATCATGGTCAACTGCTTACATCATTCCCCAGAATTTCCACCTGAAAAAAGACTCAGAACTGGCCAAAAATGGACCATAGTAACTGCTCCACTGTTAGGGTGCGATGCATACTGACTCCTACACTAGTCAAGTGTGATGCATACATAAGAGGCCTTCTATGGGGTGAAATGAGCAAAAATGGACAAATGTCTGAGACAGTTTGCTAAGTGGATGCTCATGGAATCTTCTAGAAACTTCTCCTATGACACTTGCCTCTCTGAATTAACCGAGGGATGAGTAAGAGATCCAAGAAATCTCCAACTGGAATGACACTAATAAAAAAACCTAAAGATGACTCACACCCTTGCAGACGTCTATAAATGGATCCTTCATCTGAGAGATCGAGAAGGATAGAATTTTGTAATTTGTAAGGAAGTGTTGATAGTTTGTATTTGAGAAGGAGCATTGTATTGTTGGGTGATCTTGCTTTTCATGAGGTGAAGAGGGCTTTGATGCTGGGAGGATGATGCTGGATTAAACAACTGGGTTTTAATTATCCCTTCATATTTAATAAATTTCTTTGAGTTTTCCTCCATACAATTGTGCATTTGTGAATGTTGTTATTTGTGAATGCCATTATATGTTCATTGTATATCTGATTCTGTAATGCTTATGATATAATAGATCAAGATGCTTTGATGTTGTTTTGTTACTTTGTCTCTACGGGTATTCTTTAAGCAGGATAAGTAGGAGAGGAGTTGCAAATTTTATCAAGGGGGAGAGAGATCAAACAAGGAGTGAAGCAGAAGATCTAGGTTGGTTCCTGTGCCCCTCCCTTATCTATCATACATAGAGGAAATCCCAATTTCCTTTGATTGTTTGTTTGCTAGGATAGCTGGCAATCCTAAAGGGCTAGCAGAATGAAAAGACACTAGTTTTCCCAGAAACAGGATTAACCAAACATGATGGAAGACAGAAGTAAGAAAAGACAAGAAAGGCTAAAGAGAACAAGTGCAGAATGAGTGTAAGAGAGGGGAAACTAGAATGCAATTAATCCTACTCCTAACCTAACATTTAGAAGGCCAGGGTCACATATAATGAAATTTCCAATGAAGCCATCGTAGTTATTCCTAACCTAAAATGAAAAAGATACGATCAATTAAAACTAATATAAAGTAATGTGCAAGAGAATATATGAGAGCTTGAATAAATTTCACAACAAAAGGAACATCTTGCCTATGGGTAGAAATATGTGTCACAACCACTATTTTTATCTAGTTCACATTCTTACCTTTTCGATGGAAATCAGACAAACCTCAAAGAATTCTTATGAATGCACCCTATAATATGTCATATTTGCTTAAAAAACATGAGAAAAGGCTGAAACCTGGAATTTGCAATGGAGCTTGCCAAGTTATATTATTTCGACTATTCGGCAATTGGATCATGAAATTTGAAACAATCCTCTTGAAAACCTTGAAAACTTTCAAATAATGAATCTTCAATTAAATGTGTGGAATCAGGATGAGAATCTCGTGACGGAAAATAGATATAATCATATTCATTAGACATGCAAAGACAGTGAGGACTTCACATAACCATCAACAATAGTTGAAGTGCCTCAACTTCTCAGCAAGTATCCAAATAGTAGGATGTTGAACCATGAGGATCAAAGGATGTAAAACAGTTGTCATTAGATATACTAGTGAGAAAGTGGTGAAATTAATTATAGTTAATATCATGATCATATGGACCATTTTTGGCATGAGATTTTGGGTTAGAATAATACAAAGATAGATTAGTTTGAACATATTCACAAATTCTTTGAATAATAGAATCATCTTCTTCACATGACAAATGACCGATTGCATTGGCATCGTAATCAGCGATGTGAGTGAGAAGGAATTCAAGTACAAAAAACACATGAGACCATTCAGAATATAGTGAATGAAGAATAATTTGATTCGCACAATAAATCATGCATTTATTAGCACTCAAGAGGATTTCAAGGGCTATGAATAATAAGAATTTGGATATGGTATTCACTAGGAAAATGAGGAGACACTTATCAGGAAATAAACCTAACAAATATGATTCCTTCAATTAGATATGATCTTTGAGGTGGTCAACTTCATAGTTCCATCACTTTATGAGACATACACATTCCAAACTTTAGGTTGATGCAAGAGATTTACATGGAGATGAATCAAATAAAGAATATTTTTAAATCCGATCAAAAGTAAAATCTTGAAAATTTGAAAAAGTACATTAGAAATACCAAACATATTTCAAAAATAAATTTACATCGAGAAAAAGCAATAAAAAGAGAAGGATTGTATGAGAGAAACCATATCTGACTTAGTTCGGCGAGCATATTAGAGTCGCAAGAACCTAACATAACCATCAGTGGAAGCTGAGGTGCCTCAACTTAGTGACAAGTCCCATAACTTTTAACGATTGAAAAATCACATTTTGAAGACTTAACCAGAATATGCATGATGTGAGGATAGTTTCTACCAGTGCTGGTTTCAATAAGACCACTTCTCACTGGATGGAAGCCATCTTTGTCACTAATTTGACTAGATTTTTCAACTTCAACAACTAGATTAGTCAACATGAAAGATTCTTCTAATTGAAAATCTAAAAATGTATGAATCATAGAACTTTCATGAGAAAGCTAGTTTGAAGAGTTGTCTTCATGCAAGATAAGAGATGATGAGGGATGGAAAGAGTACTCAATGATTTGACTGCTTTCATTTTCATCATGGATAATATCATCACCCTGTGTCAATTGAGAATTTAACTCATCGAATGAAGAAATTGAAAAGCATGGAGTGTCTTCATCGCAAGTAGATGCATTGCGAATGGTAGGGCACAAGGGATAGTGAGATGAAGAGGAGGTTTTGATAGAAACATCTTCTTTGACTGAGTCATATTCTGGATCTAAATTGAAATGTTCATAAGAAACTGAAATATTTGCTGATGGACCTAGGTATTCATGATTGCATACATCAAAAAGTCATCATCATCAGAGTGATTGTTATCCAAGGCTACCAATTGATCGGAAGAACATCCAAGAATGGAAGTACATCATATTAACATGGGGGAATTTGAAAGAGGGAAGAGAGATCAAAAGTTTCTTCACTTTCCTTTTCCTTTACCAGTGTAAGGCAACTACCTTGTATAATATCACAATTTGAACCAACAACTCGAAAATGAAGGGAGCATGAAGATATAGTTGGTGGAGCAGATTGATCAAGAAGATCATGATATGAAAAGTCATGACATGTAGATGATAGAGGATAACATATGTCCCTTAAATAAGTAACACTTTCAATGGAACTATATTCAATATTGATGTCAAGAGTGGTAATGTGATCATGAGGAAAGAAAGGATTATCCTTCACCTGAGGCTCCATGAGTCGCTCCTGGGTTTCTTTCATTAGATCTAAATCATGAGAAGTGGAAGGAGGATGAAGAGACGGATTAGGAATTTGATTTGTAGATTTACCAACTTCATTATCATTGCAAGGAGGCATACACATTGGGATTGGAAAAGGAGGAGGACAAGGAATAAAAGGATTAGTAGGTCCTTCCTCTAAAAATCAACGTCTCTCATGATTTACAAGAATCAAGGAGGTAAAAGAATTGAAGGGTTTAGATTCACCATGCAAAGAGATATAAACGATATGCTTAAACTTTTGTTTAAAGAAATACCAATCCACGTCTTCTCTTGAAAATTAATAACAAATGTGAAGGAATCGATTGGAAAAATCCTCAACTCATTCATTGTGCTCTAATATTAGTTGATAAGTTATCTTAAGAACATTTTGGTAATCATAACTATCAAATGATTTATGAATCTCCTTCATATGAATGGGTAGAAGAAATGTGTAACATGTGATACCATCTCTTAAAATGAACTTAAAATGTGAGGCTGAGAAAGGAAAAGACAAAGAAATTGAAACATATTTTCATGAAAAGTTGATTTATCCTTGCCATCAAACTTAAATTAGGACAGGTTATGAAAAACTTCTACAGGGATGGTAAGATTAAGCTCTTTAGAAATACCTCCTAGGATTATGATTTGGGGAAGAGCCATTTTGAATAAGATACTCAAAGCAGACTCAATGGGAACATCCTATCATTTGACCCTCCTTATAGTGTCATTTTGTTGATGATGTTGGAAATCAGTGAAACAAGGGGGTCTCCCTGATGTGAAGTTCCAATTAGGCCTCACACCATTTGGAATAGAAGCCCCATCTAGAGTATCGACCCAGTTGCCATGTATTCTTATAGATTTTCCTTGGCTTTATCTTTCTGCAAGAGAGAGAAGCGTGTATGTGCCTTTGTGAAAAAAAAGTAAGTGTTCTTGGTGATTGTTCGATTGCAGGTGTATCAAGTTTATTCTACTGTGGAGGGAGGAAAGTTGAACCTATAAGAGAAAGGTAATAGTACCATCCTAGTAGAGGTGCACAAAAGCGAAAAGATAACCACCTAACATCAAGTATAATAGTCCACATAGATTCAGTGATTGTTACAACCATTACAATGCATTTTCAATTAGATAAGCAATAAAATAACTGAAATAGTTCAACTACTATAGTACCGATGAAAGAAAACATGAACTTTAAATATTCATAGAGTAATCTTACAAATATTCACAATCCATGAATGAAAACATGTCGGCCATTAGGCTTCAATTATTAAGTAAAAGTCCCAAGATACATGAATACAACGAGCATCACTAGCTCCAATAATGGAGCATTGGAGCCACAACTTGCTCCACAAAAGTAGTAACTCTATTTCTCTGATGCCTTATGGGAGAAACCAAGGTGAAAATTCATTTGCTTGTACCATGAGGGTATATATATAACAAATGAGGAGATACTTCACATCCCTTGTGACTCTTGGGCTACCCTAATGAGTGGTTGACTTCTCTATGACCTTTCAACTTATTACATGAATTTTCATATTACATGGATGACTCTTGGACTTCCACTTTACATCATATTTATCCAATATTGAATTACGTATTCCAAAAAATGATGTGGCACATGATGACTCATGACATGACACTGATGACATGGACTGCATGATGACAAGGAAATGTCAAGCCATTCTTTGTTGTTTTTTTTTTGTCTTCTTGAAAAGATGGTGAATTTTCTTCTTATTCCTCCTCCTTATGACTTGAAGATAAGGAGTCTTCAATGTGGTCTTGATCTTCCATATTTTGTTATAGTTTGGTGTTCCTTCATCTTATTGCCTAATGATCATCTTATCTCCCCAACTCCTTAGGTGTCTTCTTGCATGTTCTCCTCCTCCATCTCCTTATGCATCATCTTTCCATAGCATGATAGGGTAACTACATCAATAATGCACTCATGACAACATGACATCAGTCTGATAAAATCCTAGTATAAGATGTTGCTTAATGATCCACTAATTGAGCTGGAACAGGGTGGTAGATTGAGGGAGAGGCTTAGTGACTGCACAATTGTGTAACTCAGGAAGTCAGGGGTGAGGCTTGAGCCTTGATATTGTAAAATGCGTAGTTTAGGCTGGACTTGGCAAGCATATTGTGCATTTTCGTGACTTAGTGAGCCAGGTTGAGAGTTTTTGCACCATTTCAGCCATTTGCACAGTTCTAGGAGGTAGAGAAGACCTAGTGATTGCACAATTGCGTATCTCAAGAAATCAAGGATTGGAATTGAGCTCAAAGACCACAGAATGTGCAGTTGGGGCTAGGATAGAGGGCTGAATCGTGCAATTTTAGGGATCAAGGTTTGGTCTTGGTGTTATAGACATATTTGGGCACTGCAACCGTAATCTCATATGTCCATAAAACAAGGGCTTATAAGCCCCTAAAAGTGTTGTTTCATACCCTAAAGGAACAAGGTCAGTTGATTACATCATCTCCCAGAAGTTCTCCCTGAAAAGCTACTCAGAACTGCTCAAAATTGGACCATACAAACTGCTCAATGCTAAGGGTGCGATGCATCTCATCTGCTACATGAAAAAAGTGTGATGCATACTGAAAAAGTGCTTCTATAGGGTGCGATGAGCAAGAGCAGACAAATGGCTGAGGTAGTTGGCTAGGTGGAAACCCAGAGAATCTTCTAGAAACTGCCCATTTGACACTTTCCTCTCTGAATTCACCCAGGGATGAGTAAGAGATCATGAAATCTCCAAGTGGAACCAAGAACTATCAAAGAAATGACACAATCAAAATCCAGAAGCTGACTCACCCACCTACAATATCTTAATATGGATCCTCATCCTAGAGATCAAAGCTACAAAACTCATAGTGTGGGTGATCTAGCTTTTCATGAGGTGAAGACGGCTTTCATGCTAGGAGGATGGCGTTGGTCAGAACCAAGGGTTAATCCTCTCTTCTTACTACTTCTATCAATAAATCTATTTGAGTTTTCCTCCATATTCTTGTATATCTCTAAATCTTGTATTGATATATGCATTTGTATGGTTAATATACATCTGATCCTATATTGTTTATGGTTATAGATCTCTATGCTTTGATGGTATTATGCTGTTTTGAATCTACAAGTGTTCTTTGAAGCGGGACAAGTAAAGAAGGAGTGGCGATACAATATGACCCAAATATCGCCAAATTGGAAGGGTTGGCGATACAATATCGCCAAGTAAAGAAGGAGTGGTGATGCAATATGACCCAAATATTCCACCTCCTAGACTCCAAAGAAACATTTGGATATTTTTGGATATAATTGTTTCTCCTTCAATAGTTGTAGCACCCTGTCAACATGTTCAACATGATCCTTCCAAGACTTGTTGTAGATTAG